>APFE030629635.1:992-13608 GCA_000404065.3 Pinus taeda
GCCTTCTTTGTATCCATAAGGCTTTACCTAAGTAAGGAGACTTTGTCACTAAAGAGAGAGAGAGCTTATCCCTCACCCCTTCAAGCTTTTGCAAGACTTGTGTAGCTGAGCACCCAGCCAAAGGAGGACTTAACGTCAGGACGCTGGTTGTATTCTCCTTTGTTGATTATTAATAATAGATGACTATCATTATGGTTCCATTCTCATTGTACTTGTAATGGTTGATGTTGAATTATATCCTTCCTGACTGATGTATAATTGCATATATTAGATTTCACGCTTGTGTCTGTGTTGTTCTCTTTGTGTGCAGGTGTCCATTCACGCGGATAGTGGAGGATCGTGACCGGCCAAGGCAAAGGAACGTGGGCGACGTCTCTTCTACAAACTAAAGCGTTGGATCTCAAGTAGGTCTTCATCACCTACCTTTTATTTGCAATTAGGAACTTGCGTGATAGCATTGTTTGATTGTTGCTAGACCCGTTCTCGGCTAGTAGGGATAGCCTCTATCCGTAGAGGGGATTTACCTCTCCAACAGTGAAGAACACCTTGAGTTGACACAGACCTTGAAGAAGATGATAAGGAAATCATGGCAACTAGAAGAGCAGGCCCTTATAGAAGTCTCTATGACAGAGGTATGTAATCATGAGGTATGTATGTATGGCATAATTATTAAGGGTCTAAACATAAGATAGTTTTAAATTTGAGTTGGTTATATGGTCCTAGAAGATGTATTTTTCAATGTCTAAGGCTGCAAATCCCAGGTGGTACATGAAAAGCCCTAGTCATATAGAAACCCTAACCCTTGACTTCTATGGTTTTTAGTTAATATAGGGTGTGGAGTAAACCCTAGTGTTGATTGAAGGAAAAGATAATTTTATTTTTTCTATATCTAGGGTTTGTACTTGGAAACCCTAGGATTCCACCCTCCATTGTTTCATAGAAACCCTAGATTGACAAATTGACATCATGTTTTTAGTATCACATACTTTGCTTGGTAGTAGTTGTCAATAAGTATTGCAGGTATAAAGATCATGGCTAAATTCACAGGAAGAACTTCAAGGAAACCCTAAAGGGTTTGTAAAAATAACAACTCAAGGTATGTCTAAGACCATAATATTTTGTAGCTAAACCTCTTCATTAAAAATACAATAATTTTGAAATTTGTCTTGTATTACTAAATTTATTATGTTCAAGGTTTTGAATCATAAGGATTCTTGTTATGGTGATTAATCATTAGATTGAATCTACCCTTATCATCCTATCTCTTATTTGATCATTTTTGGTGAAACCCTAACCTTTAGGGTTCATTGTAAATCCCTAAGCCTCCTAATGCTTAGGGTATGTTGACAACGAAACCCTTAGTATACTTAGGGTTTGTTGATGAAATATAGCAATGAAATTATGCTCTTAATATTTATGGGTTGTTACACCCTATTATTTTATGGTTTGTTTTTATAATATATAATATATATATAATATAAATATATATATATATATATAATATATATATAATATATATATAAAGTGAAACCATAGATTATTAGGGTTTGGTAAATTATGGTTTATAAGCAAAACCCTTAAAATTAAAGTCCTAGGAATGAAACCCTAGGCGTATAAGCTTCTGCATAATTGAAAACCTAGCTTCGTCAAAATTATTGCATATCTAATTTTGGAGTTTGCTGTTTGTATCTAGGGTTTACGATAGAACCCTTATATGAGAATGATACAAGTCTCTAGGAAATATTAATGGAACCCTAGAGATGAATTGCTAGTTTTCTAATTTGATCGTTGATATTCATTAATGAGATTTTGGGTTTATAACAAAACCCTAGTAAAGTCTGACGTGAAATTCTAAGAGAACATTGTTGAAACCTTAGATGTATAATATGATTGGATTACTAACTTTATTTTATTGATAATATCTAAGACTTTAAGTCTTGGTGATGGAACCTAAGGTTTGTGACAAAAACCCTAGTAAGTAAAAGATATAACCCATGTTGATTATGAACCTAACTAGGTTTAGGTATTTGATATCTAAAGCTTGATTATTTTGATGCTTCCATTGTAATCACATGATATAGTTGTCTTAATGATTTCATGTATTTTTAATTGGTTGTACTTGCTGTTATAGATTTGCAGGCACATAATCTTCAAGATGTTCATAATTAAATATGAATTGATAATAATAAAGAGCATGATGAAATGAGGGAGATGATAAAATTAAAAATGATGATATTCTTGCCATAGAAAGGATGATTTCCTTGAAGGAATCAAGCTTTCAAATATTAAAGTTCACTGATGTAATGATGCTGCAAAAAGAAAGAGTCATGGTTGTTGAAAGAAGAAAAAATGTTGATGGACTTATTCCTTAGTTAAGAAGAAACTTGGATAAAGGAAAAATGTATGTTTCCCTAGTTGAGAGGGAGCTTGTTTGATAAGTTAATCTCTTCGAGTTGATAAGGATGATTGAGATCAGAGAATAACTAAAGCACTATAGACAGGTTGTTCATGATTGATGAAGTTGCAAACAAAAAATTGGTCACGTTGAAAAGTGTTGAGGCAAATTTTGGTGTTGTTGAAAAAAACTAAATAAGCAAGATTTCAATTAGATGTATTTGGATATGATGATGATCTAATTATGATATGAATGATTAAGAACACCGAAGGTCTGTGTTAAAATGCATAGTGAAAGTTTATTACTAATTGAGGTTGCATTTTGAAGATCTCTCCACAAGAAGGTTGATTGTTTGAAGCATGCTTGGATTAGTGAATATATTTGGTTAAGTTGATAAGGAGAGATGAATCATCTTAGGGTGAAAAGATGCTTGGGAGGACATATGGTTGGCCTGTGATGATGTCTAGATCCTGAAGTAGGGAGGGTGGTGTTGGTCTTGGAGCTCTAAACTTGGATATGCACCTAGATCCTTGGGTTGGTGTTAGAGCTAAATATTGATGTTAACTAGAGACTAAAGCTTGGAACACACCTTAGTTCCACCCGATTAGAATACCTTGATCAGGTATCTAAACTGTATCATTGCATGTGTTGTGACTCTTCATATTCTATATCATTTTGAGATCTTCCATGTACCGTTGTATATATGTAATTATGAATACCTCCCTAGTAAAGAGGGAGTGTTGAAAAGTGTAACTAGTGTCAGCCTTCATAATTGTATTTGTCAAAAGAAAAAAATATTGTAAAAGAAAATTTTTATTGAAGCATGGGTTTCATGCTCTTTCATTTATTTTCTAGGTCATATCCTCCATTGAAGGCTTCAAATTTTGTCAAGGATTAAAAGAGTGATTATCACATGTATCAGACCCTTCTTTGGATTTTGTGTCATGTAAAAATAATTATTTTTGAGTCAAAAGTGTCATTTGTCCCCTCCACACAAAGTCAGCCCTGTGCCCATGAAGTCAACCAGGATAAGGGCTATTCGACCCAACAAAAGCAGTATATATAGAGAGGTAGTTTGACTCATTTCAAATACACACTCAACAAGTTTGATCTATAAGAGATAGAGGCAAAAAAGAAGAGCAAAGTTGAGGAGAAAGAAGGAAGAAGCCGGGGAATACAAGAAATGAATTTTTGGGCATCTCTCTCTCACACGTGAAGTTACTGAACTGAAGTTGGGGCCATAATTTCTAAATCAACTGCAGGTCTGAAATATTGAAGTTGGGGGCCAAAATTCTGGATTGAAGTTTCATATGAGAAGCTGAAACTGGGAGACTTTGGCAAGGATCATCTACTGGAAGGAAGGGTTGACTTGGTGGTTTGAGGAGGTCTTTGTCTAGGTCCAAAGGGTCTTGTATTGTCTCATCTTGATTTGAATATACTAGTGGAATATTTGGACTAGATTTTCCCCTAGATAGGGGTTTTTCCCTCTCTGAGTTCCTACATCTTGTATCCCATGTTGTGATATTCATTGTTTGGAATTTGTCTTGATGAACAAAACATAATAAATTGAAAGAAGAACTAATAAGAAGAAAAGGGAAATCACAAGAAATGTCAAGATCTAAGAGAAATCTACCTAGTGATCCTAATCCATATGATGCCCTAAATTTGTCAACACTTTTGTCACCAAGCACTATGTAATATGTGCCCTAATCAAGAAGTGAAAATCTCTATATTTTAATTGTCCAATTCGATCAGGAAAATAGTACTGAATTCTCAAGCCTTAGACCTTGAAGAGGTCAAGACTAATTGCATTAAGAAAATTCAGTTCATCTAAGTTGAATACCTCAGACTAAAATCAACCTTAGGATGAAAATATTAGAAGGTCTACGGATACCTCTGTTAGGTTATAGGAGGTTGAAAAATCACAAAATTTAAATTTAGTAGACCGAAAGGAGAAATATCAAGGTGGAGGTACTTGAGAAGCCAAGTTATTGAGGAATATTCTTAATAAAACCGTGATTTGCTTAGATGTTAGCTCATTAATTTGTGGACCAAATACCTTAGCTCTTGAATAGGTCAAAATAAAGTCAAAATTCCTCAGATGGAGGATTCAAAGACCTATTCTTAGAAGAAGATCCAAGTAGTCTGAAATAATCATTCAAAAAGCCAAAACCTACTTGCGTTGTAAGAGATAAATTACTATTGTGTTAAAATGACTTGCATTCAAGGAGTGAGATTATTTACTCAATATCTTAACACTATTTCATGAAGGATGAAAAGGGATACCTTAGTTTGAAGATCTAAAGGCCTCAGGACCAAATCTCATAAGGCTGAAAATACCTTAGTCAAAGATTAAGACCAAGAGGTCTCATAGATAATCTTAGAAGTTTTGAATTACCTCAGATGAGGGAAGAGGAAATCGACATTTTTGTTTTTGATTTGAAATTTGTCTTTGTACAAATCACGTCAGCAAGAAAGTAGAATGATTTACAAGGATAAGTCTTGAGCATACTTTTTCTATAATATTTTGTACTGATATACTAATCTAGCAATGTAATTATATCTAACCTTATAACCTCTGAGTTATGAAAGGTATTGTACTCAAAAGAAGAGGTGACAAGTTTGAGAAGAAGGAACAATGCCTCAAAGTATGCCAAGTATGAAGTTTGGCATTTGAAATATGAGGTATGTATCATCATAATTTTGTTCTTAGAACTATATGATTTCTTGTCATCATAAAGGAAAATACCAATTATAGGTCTTGTTGACCACTAAGTGTCAGCTACCCTATGCAACATACGTTTTTTCAAAGCATTCCATCATGTTCGAGCAATCAAGTAGCAAAATATCATCATCATCATTCAACAATTTGCAAAATTGTAAATCCAAATTCTGCAGCCCTATGGGCCATTGTCAAAATGATTTTAATGTGTTTATAAAGCCATGTTACACACCTAGGAAAGCTTAAGAATTTTCAACAAAGAATTCCACTATAGGGAGTTTTTTAAACTCAACTTATTATTTGTGTTCTTCCTAAACATAAAAAAATTAGCGGAGTTTTTATCCCAAGCATACCCAAAAGCTAGGGTGGGGCTCGATGATGATGTCTTAGGTGATTCTTAGTGTATAAATTCGATGTAACTTATCATGCTAGATCATGTCTCGATTCTCTCAAAATTTGGTAAAGTCTAAGTGTTTAATTTTAATTAATAAAATTTTCCATTGGGGATTTTAATAATTATTTTGATGTAAAATGTAAAATGTAATGTCTATAGAAGTTGATGGGGGTATGTGTAGTCATAATTAGAACCTATGCACATCAAATCTCTATGTAGAATTTTTTTTTAGGGTTGAAATTATGTCTATCCCCTCGAATTATTTTTATTTTCCTTATTTTTAGAAAAAAAGGTTAAATAATTAGCGAGAAATTGGTCAAAAAATTAAAATTAGAGAAAATACGAATTATCTGTAAGTGGAAAAACAAATTTTTGGAGAAAGAGGCATTCCCAAGGAGGTTTAAATTTGAAGGACTCATTTCCAAGGCAAAAAATTCCCACAGAAAATTCACTGGGCAAGAAAAAAGTAATTTCTAAAGGAAAATCGTTTTTTTGGTCCCAGTGGTTAAATTGAATGAGGGAATTTCGAGAAGGAAAAATTAAAAGAAATATTTTGTGGCCTTCCATTAAGGAAAATACATTTATTTAAGAGTAAATTAAACTTTTGGACCATGGTGGTGAATTGAAGGGGGTATTCATCAAGGAATTCAAAATTTTCTTTCAGATCAAGGGCCATGATTAAATTTGGGCATGCATCAAGCATCAACTAGCTATTATTCTTCGAGATCAAGCCAAATTTGTGCACTTCCTTGGACCTAGCCATTTTCCACTTGAAGGGGGATCTAGATCTCTCATTTTTCTATAAATTGAGCCCAAGGCTCCTCATTGTAGACATCTTTGGATGGTGTAATTGGATTTGGAAGCTCTCTCTCTCTATAACACTTTTTTTTGGAATAATAAAAAAATATTGTTTAGGGTTCATTGATGTGGGTGTTTCTCTCATGTATCTTATCGTAAATTTTTTTGGATACTATTGTTAATGCTCTACTGAATAGATTTTAAAGAGTTTTTATTTAATTAGCTAGTTGTGGAGTAACTATTTGCATAGGTATCTTGCATTAGTTACTAGTTTTAGAGAAGCATTTTAATTCAATTGATCTAGCCAGTATCTCTAGTTCTTGAGTATTATTTTGTTATCTAATCTTTATTGATCTATAACTTGATCTTAGGTGTGTAGAGATTTATTTCATATTCAAATCTTAGGCATGAAGGGAAGTTTTTGGATGGACCAACCAACTCCCAAGACATAAGATCTGAAGAGTCTACTTGAATGAATTTCCAAGACTTATCTAACAAATAATTTCTTGCAGGGTTTCTTGGCTAGTGATCCATCTAAATATATTTATTCATCAACTCCTTTATCTATTGCACTTTAAATGATAGATCTACTAGTAAGAGATTTTATTTTCTAATCAAGGATTGAAGTTGGACTCATAATCCCTTGATCTAGAAATTGTAAATTTCTAAATAATTTCCTGTGCATAGATCTAACTTTGTATTTAATTTTCAATACTTTGATTATATTTTTCTTGAATTTTATTGGGGTTTTCTTGCAGATCTGAAACAAGAGGGTAAGGGTTTGGAATACTTTCATTTGTAAAGTCTTTACAGGTGGATTTATCTTCTACTTGAGGAGATTGATTTTTTTTGGAGTTAAATTCCTTCATGGCCTAGAAGACTAGGGTTCTTAAGCACTTAGAATTTTTTTTGGGTAGTCGTCTAGCTTGGAGCCCTCTTCTTCAGGACTGCAAGGGTTTGAAGTATCCCCTTTTCTTCAAATCGATTTTTTGAGTTTTTATTGTTAATAATTTTTGCAAAAAATTCTCCATAACTTTTCAAGATTCGTTGGCCATTTTTCTTGAAATTTTTGTTTGATTTTAGATTGCAAAAAAAAATGCATAGCCGCAAGGGTTTGAGGGGCTTTCTCCTCAAATTCAATTTTTTTTCAAAGGAAATTCAATTTTAAAATTTTGCAAATTTTCTTTATTGATTTTGATTTTTGGCCCGAATTCATTTTGTGATCAATCAATTAAGCCACAAGGATTTAAAGCCTTTATTTTGTGTATTTTTCCTACCTCTTCTAATAGTGTTTTTGTAGTGAGAAAGCGAGGAGGATTGGAGATTTTCCACTGTGATTCCTTGAGCCAAAAATTAATTTGTAACAGGCCTTTCCCTTAGAAAATATTCGACATAATCAAAAAGCCTTTGTAGGCCTATCCTTTCCAATTGTGTTCTAAGGATCAACCTTAAAGTTATTAGGATTTGAGAGAAGGTACTAACTTTTATACAAATTGTTGGAAATACTGAGGGGGCGTGAATCAATATTTGTTTTCAATTGTTATTTTTACCAGTTAAGATCACTTATAATTAGAACAAAAATGAACAATGAAAGAATAATAATTATATTAATCAATGACGAGGACTCCAATCCTCTTTACAATAAATTGAGTACAATATAGTGTAGGGCTCCAGCCCTAGATGAAGACACCAATCTTTAAACCTACTCGACACCAACCTGTACTTTTCCAAGCACTGACTTGGACTTCACGAGCCTCCAACCTCTAGGGCTTCAACCCTCTTTTCCAAGGCTCCAACCTTTTCACTTTGAGGCTCCAAACCTCTCTTCCAAGGCTCCAACCATGTCACTTTGAAACTCCAACCCTATCTTCCAAGTCTCCAACCTTGTATCTATGAGGCACCAACCCTTTCACTGGTACAGACTCCAACTTGGTCTTCTTGAGGACTCCTATCCTCTAGGGCTCCAACCCATGACTTCAATTCATCAAGATAAGATCACTATTTCTTCATGGTTCCTGGTATTATTTGCAACGAGTCCTGACAATATATCCACCTTCAACACTGCCCTCAAACTATCTCCAATGTACTTAGCTCATTAATGGCAAATTTGTCTTCTCATGAAGGTGTCATCACTACTCATCATGTCACCCAAAAAAAATCTTTTCAAGGTTACATCACAAGGACTTCATCATGGGTCTTCAATATGCTTCTAGAAATATTTGAAGAGTCTTTAATATGCTACCCCAAGAACTCTTCAAGAGTTCCAAGTACTTCACTGCTCCAAGGCTGCTACACTAGTACAAGCCTCCAAATTCACTTTTCTAGGCTCCAACTCTCAAATCTCCATACAACTCAATGATGCTCAATGATCCGCCCACAAGAGACACCAAATTGCCAACCAATTCCAATAGGAGTTTCAACGTCTGCCATGTATAGGTATATGATGCTTGCGCAGGTGTTTAGGAATTAAAATTTTAGGAATAATGTTTCAGATTTATAAAACAAGTAGACATTAATAATTATGGTTTCGCTAGGGCTTCTTCAATAGTTAGGGTTTCTTGCAAGTTAGGGTTTCAGGATAAGGACAATGTTTCTTGTAGTCATCATTGTTTTACATCATCATATTGACATCAATGAAAAATTTATTCAACACTTTTATCATGCAAGAAGCAACCGAAAATCTCTCTTTTTTGTCACACATGCGAGTTTCTCAGTGGCTACAGGGGGCCGAAATTTCAGATCTATAGTAGGGATAAAATTCTGGAAGATGGAGGGCTGAAATTCTATAGCTGGGTTGAAGTTGTTTGACTAGAAGAGACTGCTGAGGTTTGGTTAATCATCTTGGAAGGATAACTTAGTGGAGTGAGGGAAGTTTTTTCGTTTTGCCTAAGGCCTTGGATTGTCTCAATTTGATTTGAATATACTAGTGGAAGAGTTTGACTGGGTTTTCCCCTTCATAGGGGTTTTAGCCCTGGCTGAGTGCCTACTTCTAGTGTTATTTATCTTCATTCTTTTGATTTGATTATTTCTTGATGAGAAGAAGATAAAGAAGGCCATAAGGAAAGCTAATAAGAATATAAGAATATCACAAGTAATTGTCAATAGAAGAAAATATTTTTGCCTTTCTAATTTTTTAGCATGGTTTCAGAGCTAATGTGGATGAGGAATGAAAAAGGCAGCGTGAAGGTCTATTGAAAGAAGGAAGGATCAAAGAAAGGTTTCAAGACAAGATCATAATTAGAAGGCTTATTAAAGGGATGAATATATGTCTATAAATTCTATGGAAACTTCAATGAAGACAAACAATAAGCTAGAAGGGGCCACCAACTATAGAGCATGGAAGAAGAGGATGAATCTCATCCTTGCAAAACACAAAGTATTGGATTTTGCTCAAGGAAAGTGAAGGAACCCACAGATGAAGCAGGAAAGGAAAAATATAAGGAGACAAACATCTTATCTATGAATCTAATTGTATATGGAGTAAAAGACAACCTAATCCCCAATCTATTCAATATAGAAATTACAAAAGGGATCTATAAATATCTCTCCAAACTATTCACTTTCAAGAACATTAGATAAATTTCTAGTCTCAAAAATGAACTAAGAACAATAAGGATGACACTATGTCTTCATTTTTGTGAGAATATCTCAAATAAGAGATGAGCTCCAAGCTATTGATGAAATCATACCAGATAAAGAACTTGTGATTGCTGCTCTACAAGGTCTACCAAAATCATGGAGCTCCTTTGCATCAAGCATTTTCAGTTGGAAAGAGACCATCATTTGAAGAAATGTGGAATGCATGTAGTCAAGAAGAAGCCCACATCTCTTTAGTAAGTAATAAGAAGGAAGAAGATGAGGACAAAACCTCAAATGCATATTTTTCGCACTACACGAAAAAGGGAGGAGATATGAAGTTTAAAGGGCCAAATAAGAAGATTACCCATCTAAATTAGAATGTTATCATTGTCATAAAATGGGACATTATAAGAATTTTTAATATCCCAAATTGGAAAATTTAACAGATTTTTGGAATTCCAACTCATAAATGTTTGAGATAAAGTTTCACTCAATTATCAAAAGATTTCCATGTAAAATATACAAATAGAGTTCAACAACACAACAATATGACAAGCAAAAAATAATCTCAACTTTTATTAAAATAGATAAACTAGGGTTACATGCATATACAACCAAAATAACTGAGATGAGAAGTTAGCCTCCAAGATAATATGCTGCACTACACTAACCCTCAAAACTGGCGTGAACTGCATTGCTAAACTCTCTTATGAATTCTGGATGAATTCACCAACGAGAGATCGATACTCGCCCAATCTCACTAAATCACCTGAGGGTTTCTGTCTTGGGGCTACAAATGAAGTAGAGAACCGGGTTCTCAACATGGAAAATTTTAAGGGCTAATATTCGCAAGTGGACTAATTTTCTGTAATTTTTCCAAAAAAAAATTGCCAATTTCCATTTTTTATAAAAATGAATCATCCAAATTTTACAATATAAAATTATTCTACCTTAATAATCACCAACGTTATATAGAGAGTATATATAAAATCATTATAAATTTGAATAATTTTACAAATACATCAATAAACATTTTATAGTTTGCATATTAGGGATTAGTGAGATTCATCAATGTTTTTAAACTTCAAGATATTTTTCCATCCTTCAAACTTTCCCTACCAACAAAATGAACATAAAATTTGTAAATTAAAAAGGACTCTGTATGGGCTTGTAATTTATTAATGGAGGAGTTCAAATAGGTTATGATTCTTTTCCCAAGAAAAAAATGATTAAAAGTTACATTCTGCATATACGCATCATGTGTGTATTCGTTGACCAAAGTATACAAAAATGCCATGAGGGCTAGCAAAGGAATAGGACAACCCAAAACATTTGACAACACTATTAAGAAAAAAATGATACAAACAACATATACTAATTCAAATAGGATATGATGAAGTTGAAAATGACTTATTTGGGTTGACCTATTATTTTCTTGGCATTAAGGTGAGGTAAATGAATTCTCATATTTTTATTTTACAAGAAAAATATGTTACATATCTTCTTTACAAATGGAAAATGGAAAATGATAAACCGATGAACACATCTATCAACACAAACAAAAAGTTGTCTATGGAAGATGAAACAAAAAAAGTAGGGATTTTATTAGGAAATCTCATGCATCTTATTATCACTAGTCTTGATATTATGTAATTGGCGAGTTTAATTTCTATATCTATGCAAAGTCCAAGTAAGATTCATTTTGTAGTAATAATACTAATTTTGAGATATCTTCATGGAACAAGCAATTTTGGCATTTGGTATGCTTCAAGTATTAATTTTGAGTTGGTTAGTTCTCGATTTTTTTATTATGGAAAGATTAATTCAAACTATATATTTTCAAACTAGGATTAGGCGAGGACCATTTGTTTCATTATTTTTGATAGAGGCTAAGTATATTGGAGCAACATCAACAATATGTCAAACATTTTGGTTGAAAATAACCTTGGTATAATTGAAATATGAAGAAAAAAATGTCTACACACTTACAATTTGCCATATGTAAAATACAATAATTCATAGTGTATATGAAGAAAAATAAAAAAGCTCATAGTTTAACTAAAGATTTGGAATTTTGATACAAAGCCGTACTCAAATGATAATAAAAAATAAAAATAAAAACATTTCAAAATATTATTACATTGCCTTTATGAAGTAAGAGAGAATATAAATACTCTTAATGTTTTTAATCAAAATTTACTCTTTAGCAATTCTAATCATACTATCTGTACTATTTTTAAGTACTAAATTCATATACTAAGAAAAAGTATTAATTTCATATATCCAACATGAAAAAAATATCCATTCTTTAAATAGATAAAATAAATTATTCTTATTAAATTATTGGATGTGATGAAGTTTAGAAAAAGCAATTTTTATCTCAACAATTTTTTTTTGTAAAGTTCGGAAATATTCCCTAAACAAATTAACATTTTCAAAACATACCAAATGTATTGAAATTTCCTGGTTGAAAGCATTTAAGGTCACATTAACATTTTCAAAGGTTACTAAATGTATTGATATCTAATATTATTTAAGATGAGATTATAGATAAAATAAGAAATTGAAATAAATTTTGTAAAATGTGTGAAAGTTAAAAGTTTTTTTACTATAAGAAAGATGGTTGAATTCACCTTATTAAAGGAGAATATAATGTTTATTTTTTATTTTTAAATGTAATTAAGGATAGATTTAATGAATCTGATTAAATTGTTGGAAGTATAAATTA
>APFE030629635.1:15767-78322 GCA_000404065.3 Pinus taeda
GTATAAAAAGAAAACTGAACTTAAAGCAATTCAAAAACTGTAAACAAAGTAAACTAAATCATATTACATCAACTCATATTCTGACCCCTCACCATTCGACTCGCTCTGGCTATAGGAGGTAATCATAAACAAATTGAGTAATCTGATATCTAAATTGCATAAAATGAAACTACGATCAAACTACGCATTCATACTTCAATCCCTCACCATTCGACTCGCTCTGGCTATAGGAGGTAACTGAAAATGACATGAGTCATCTAATCACTAACTTGCAAAAAAAATAAACTAATATCAAACTACACATTCATACTTCAATCCCTCACCATTCGTCTCGCTCTGGCTATAGGAGGTAACTGAAAATGACATGAGTAGTCTAATATCTATCTTGCAGAAAAGTAAATGAGCAAAACAAAACTGAAAGAAATAAACAAAGCTGGAATTAGAACTAAGAAAATAAATTAGCAGAAGGAAAAGATAATTCCATCATGTCATTAGTCATTAGAAAGCTATGTGCACTTGCCCGGGCTATCTATTAGAACCTGAAATAAAGACACTGATCAGTTAACAGTCATTAGAAAGCATAAAAGAAACTATGGAAAAAAATCAACATGAATACCATAAGCAGTGTAATATATACAAGCAAACGATTATGGCATTAGGAACGTAAATGAAGAAAGCATGAAACTATACAGTAATTACAAAACCTTGGTGTACAGGGGCCCTCTGCAACCTCGGCCAATCAGAAATCAACCACGAATTGAGCTTAAGAATAGTGTCTTCTCATGTATTAAAATGCAGTCATAATATAAGGATTAAGTCATGGCACAATGGGCTCGTAAAACAATCAAAATTACATACAAAAAGCTAGCTCATATGCATATGAGAATGCTTTATTTATAACAGGAAATGACACAACTACTTCCTAAAATCTGCGTTGATAAATAGACACGTGAATGACCACGTCCGGAAATCTAGCAATATGGTAGCCATGAAAATTAAATCCAAGGAGGGTGGCTGTTAGATTTGGTTCATGGAGCAGTCCACAGGTGTTAGCACACCTCCTGGGATTTAGGAATTTGCCACGCAAGTCTTCACGTGGTGAAAAATAGAGTTCTGCCACCGTAAAACTCTTAGGTTGACCACCGCTTGACTGTCTTTGACCACGGTCTTCTATGAGTGATTTGGCTGAAGCAAGGGGACACGTTCCATGTCCACATCATTTGCAACTTGCCCATGTGGCCAGATTCTCCAGTAGACACCTGTAACATAGACTTCAACAAAAAGGCTGCAGAAAGTTGAGCTGGCTGCGGAAAGTGACAAGATTCTGCAGCTGACTGAGCAAAAATCTAAATCAAACAGCAGTCACAAGACATAGTTAGGAAACCATTTTATATGCTCCTTTTAAACTAATATGCAATGATTTGACAGCTTGGAGGTTCAGGTAACTGGAAAAAAAGGCTAAAAAGGTGTATAGGGAAGATGCAAGTTTGGGACTCAACACATGTATTTTGGATACCATCATGGTGGTAGCATCAAAACCTAGGAACCAAGGTATCGGTAAGAGCCCCGCATTGCCCCAAATCCATGGTCTCTCATTTAAATCATAGTCCTTATATTTTACTGTATCAAATATGACAATAAAAAAACCCTTAGAACATAGATGAATATCAGAATTTGAGGTCCAAGTAGAGAATATCCATTGATGTAGAGCATATGATTTGGGCCAAAAACCGTTAAATCTACCTATAACTGCTTTGGTGTGGAAATCTGCATAAAGATCATTTACCTCACGCAAAGTGATTGTCAAGGCTCGTATATAAGATTTTTTCTCCACGATATAGGGCCCAGGCATATTTGGAAATGGGACTAGTTTGGTTTGGGATTCCTCCTTCCTTTTGACTGCATCCTTGAAAGAGCTTGTACCCTTTGAGCAAGAATTAGAGCATCCTCCATGCAATATCACATTGAGGATGATGGTCAAATCAGTAGCAATGTAATAGTCCTGTAGTGTGAGGTTCTCCTGCAATGATTGCCCTGCATGTATCAAATTTTGCATACTTAATGATATACCTAGTTGTTTTTTAATCTCATACTTTAGATCTTGTATCCACATCCTAGTCCAGATCCTCTTGCAGATAGTCTTCCCTTGTAATGTTCTAATAAGTATTTGGATCAGGGCTAGATCTATTGTGTGATTATTCCTTACAGAAAGATTTGGTTTGTTCTGTAGCTACTATGCTGGATTTGCCATTCTGCTACTCTGCAGCAATGGTGTCGTTAGATCCCTTTGAAGAGGACTTGGATCCAAGTGTCTCTAATCTAATATGTAAATTTGATGTATATGTTGTAACCAAAGGTCCCATTTTACAAACCTTGCACAAGGATCTGATAAATATAATGGGAAAGTCCCATTAGTGGATGAAGATCTTGATGTAGAACTTGTGATTTTCACTTCGCCGGAAATTCTTTTCACAGAGATATCGAGAGATCCCAGGTTAGATGTTGAGATTTGCGGGTTTTGCAGGAAAAAAGAAGATTGTTGTAGACCCTAGTTCTTCGTTTGGCTGGATATGTGTAGAATGTAAGAAAATTCAAGGTTTTTTCCTTCGGTGGTAAATGTTATGCAGGAGTCTGCCTCTATTGATGTCGCCAATTTGATGGGATTTCTGCTACCCATATACGGATCTAAAGGGCTCGGTTCCGTGGGATCCTTTATACAGCATTGGGTACCAAATCACACTTCAGGGAGATGTGATTCAAGTGTGTAGATACATCAGAGTTTTATTTTGTCAGTTCCCCCATCGTCGAAATACAAGTCGCATCCATGGATAAATCTGACCTCTGTATGCATTCGCAAGGAAAGATATCGAATGTTGTGTAGATAAATATGTAGATCTTTGTCTCTGCATCTTGGATTTGTTGCTAGATAAGAGTTAGGGTGCAAAAATACTTCAGTTAGATGGAGATAGCCACAAATAATCTCAGCCCTAACCTCCAATGCATATCCATAATTTCCTTTAGTCGAAAATTTGATACAACGAGTGTCGGATTCACTATAGGCCATAAACTCTCGCCTCTCTCCATATGCCTTATCTCACCATCTCGACCTTGCTTCCCACCAAATGGGTTTATCATTATTATTTTCCAAGTCATTTATTTTAAGTATTTTAAGATAATTTATGATTAAATATTAGGAAATTAGCATGTTTTCATATATATCTAAAAGTGGGATGAGTTTTATGATGTTGTAGGCCTATTTGAAGATTCTAGAAGAGTCTTATTTGGCCACTCAACCACAAATTCGAATTTCAATTTCAACTCATGAAGATTTCTGGAATATTTGTAGAATATTTGGATCATTGACTAAGCACATTCAAAGGAGAAGAATCATGGATGTTTTGATATGTGTCTCCTAAAGATGTGTGGGAGGATTTGTATCTCGTATTTTTAGGTAATTGGTTGTAACCACAAGAGATAATTGTGGACCTAGGAGAGATTTGTGTATCTACATTTATTGATTAGTTATCTTAAGTTTTTATATAAATAGGAGTGCATCCTTCATTCAAAGGTGTTCCATCCAAGATATGAGATATTATAGAATAGAGAATAATGGAGAAGAAATGATTAATGTAATTTGTAAAGTGAGGATAGAGAGGAAGAGAGTTTAATTATTGTAATATCTTTGGAACTTTCTCCAACTTCATTTTATGGAATACATGTTGCTGCTTTGATCTCCAAGCTTTGATAATCATTCGGTGTGCTTGCTGAGGAGTGGAGGGCCCCCATCAACCGCAACTTGCACACCTCTTTACTTTGTTGTTAATATTTATGCTATTTCATTTATGCAAGTTTAGTTTATGTTATTTTGATGATATGTTTTTATGTTTATTTCATTAATGTTGTTTTGTTAAGATTGATTTAACTTCCTTATGTTTGGATTGGATTGGCACACTAGTAATCTCACATTAGTGATCTCATAGACTACTAGATTAAATTATTTTTTTAATTTCGTAGCTTATATTAGAATTGTTGGTTTCGTAGAGCTAGTCTTTGAGAGAGAAAGTGATTGAGAGAGAACATGATTGAGAGAGAATGTGTGCACTTGCTTTTAATTTGCTTTTATTATTTTCTTTGTAATCAGTTTCAAGTTTCTTGCATTGCATTAATCTATTCTGAGAAATAATCACCTAGTACATATAGTACACGTATACCTCGTTAGTTCACGAACCTCGGGTTGACAATTTGATGACAGGGATTTAACTCACAATTAAATCACCCAACACTTAGGTAAAAAGAAACAACATCAGGGCATAGCTAAGAGTCTCCAAAAGTAAACCTAGACTCTATGGGAGGCAGTGAATTTATAGGGTAAATAGGGTAGTTTTGGTTTTACAAATCTAAGGCTTATATCCACATATGAAGGAGGATAAGACCTAGGGATAAGAGATAAGACCTCTAGAGTAGGAATTTGAGATCTCATCAATAATAAATGGTTAAAGCCACCTTAGAAGCTTCTGGAAATAGGAGTTTCATAATTATTTTTTATTTTTCCCAAAATTCTAGAACCATTGTAGCTGCAACAAAGGCAACATGTGATGGTCAACACAATTGCTCAGTTATGCAACATGCAATAGTGTAGGTTGAATAGAAGACATGGTACGATGTGTCAAAAAATGAGTTTTTAAGTTGATAAACCAAGGATTCTTGGAATTTTTGGAGAAGTAATTCTTAAGCCTTTGTAAAGGGATGATTGCAAGGTGTCAAGGATGTTGATTGATCTGGTTTCCAGGCCATTTCAGCGAATGCGACAAAATGACATGTAACAGATTGCCCCCTAAAGCACAATGTCAGAAGTAGTGGTTTAGAACTTGATCCAGGTGGATATTGGTGGCCACCCTCCTATTCCACTTGGACCCCCAACACTGTCTCTTTCAGTTTTTCATTTTCCTTAGTTGTAGCACAATTTACTATTTTGGGCAGTTTTTGGGTCATGAACTTTCAGACCTGTTTTGAGGCCCTAAATGATGTTCTTAAGGAAAAAAGAGAGACTAATAAATTCCTAATTAATGTAACTAGTTTCTTTTTTCGGCCTACTCTTTGAGATCTTTGAAACGAGGTATTATGATAACCAAACATAGATCGTATGCCAAAGTTACAACCCTGGGAAATTGATGTACCAATTTGCCCAAACACGGCCCAAAGTTTTGGCGCTTCATCATCTAGGGTTAGGTTTCTGGATGTTTAGTGTTTTACATTGTTTCTCAATAATAAATAGGCCTTGGAGCCTCATTGTAATACAGTTTAGAGGCATGTAGTCGCCACATCTCTTCTTAGGGATAAGATACCATCGCCTGAGCTAGTCTTATTTCCATTTTGTTTGTAAGCATATCTCAGTATTTGATATTAATGAAATAAAGTGTTATTTATGCTGCATCTTTGTATTTATGGTTATATTTGTAATTTGTTGTGTTCCTGTTTAAATTCGGATCAGGACTGAAGTGCTTTACTTTGTGACAAGTCCGAATAAAGAAAAGGTTGGTTGAGATCATCATCTGTTACTATAAATAATAATCATGATATCATTGTTGAGGTAAGCATACCCATACCCAGCCTATAATCCAATGTTACATGTACAATGATCAAAGTCTCGTCCACTAATGATAAATGGTGGACCCATGTTTGGATTACTTTGAACAATCGTAGCCATCATACTCTGTGATCTAGTATGAATCTTGAAAGCACAACCTAGATGGATGGAACTAGATCTGGGGTCTACTACCTCATCGCTCGATAGTATGAGTCTAACCATGCGAATAAATGATTTGGAGTCGAACATGGTAGACACCATCTAATTACCAACCAATGATGTAAGTCATTAACAGACGTAATAGAAACCATCGATAATGATAATGGCTCTCAAGTTACTATAGTACAATCTATGTGGTGTGAATGAATGAGTTGAAGTCGAATACCACACAAAATCTCTCGTTCGAAGGCCAATGATGATGTTGTTGGTTTTTCTTTTGTAGAGGTGAAAACCACCTCTAATGAAGGTGGGGATGTGTCTTTGGCTTCTTCTTCAAGTACACATGTAGATCATGAGGCATGGTTGATTGAATCAGGTGCATCCTTTCACTTCATTCCCCATAGGGAGTGGTTTTGCGAGTAAAAGATATATGATGGTAGTATGTCTTCCTTGGGGATGACAGGAAGGATAGAAACATTGGAAGCAAAAATGATTAATGCAGAAGGCAAGGTGGAGAAATACAAAGCTTAGTTGGTAGAAAAAGGTTATTCCCAGGTGTTGGGAATTGATTTTGGTGATATTTTTTCTTCTTTTGCCAAGTTAGCTTCTATTAGATTAATTTTTTTCTGTTGTTGTTGCTTTTGATTTTGAGGTAGAAAAGATGGATGTGAAGACAAAATTTCTTCACGGTGATCTGGAAGAAGAGATCTACATGAAGCAACCTGAAGGATTTGTGGTGAAGGGTAAGAAAGAACTGGTATGCAAGTTAAAAAATACTATGTACGGGTTAAAATAGTCTCCAAGGATGTGGTATCAAAAATTTGATACATATATACAGGGACTTGGCTTCACAAGGAGAAAAGAGGATCACTGTGTGTATTTTAAATTAATTGGTGACCGTATTATTTATTTGGGCTTGTATGTGGATGATATGTTGTTGATTGGAAATGAAAAAGAAATTATAGAGGATTTGAAGACCCAATTGTCCTCCAAATTCGACATGAAGGATTTTGGGGTTGCAAACTATATTTTTGGCATGGAAATTAAACAAGATCGGGCAAAGAGGAAGCTCTGGCTAAACCAGAGGAAGTATGTTGAGACAATATTGCAGAGGTTTAATGTGTAGGACAGTAAATCGGTGAAGGTTCCTATTCCTTTAGGTGTAAAGTTATCTGTTGAATAATGTCCCAAGACACAAGAAGAGGAAGAGGACATGTCATGTGTTCCATATGCGAGTGTAGTTGGTAGCCTGATGTATATATTGGTTTGTACTAGACCAGACATTGCACATGTAGTGGGAGTATTGAGCAAGTTGATGTCAAAACCAGGGAAGGAGTATTGGGAAACAATGAAGTGGATTTTCAGGTATTTGCATGGCACTAGTGATTATGCTTTATGCTACCAAGGAAGACCAATATTGGACAAAGTTTTGTACATACATGGCTTTGTTGATGTAGACTGGGCTGGATATTTGGATCAGAGAAGATCTACAAGTGGGTATGTGTTTAATTTATTTGGAGCAGTTAGTTGGATGAGAAAACAACAGTTTGTAGTGGCACTTTCAAATACAGAGTCTGAATGCATGGCAACCACTCATGCAAGAAAGGAAGTAGTTCGGTTGTAGAGATTGTGTTCAAGTATGGGGTTGGTACAACGAGCTATAAGGATATACTGTGACATCCAAAGTGCAACTTTCTTGGAAAAGAACCCTGCCTATCATTCAAAGACAAATCACATTGATGTTCAGTATCACTTTGTGAGGAATATGGTAGAAGAAAAAAGGTGTTGCTAGTAAAGGTGGAGAATTTGAATAATGTTGCAGATTCATTGACAAAGTTTGTGAGCACTGAGAAGTTCTCTTGGTGTAGAGAAACAATGGGAATTGTAGTCCTAGACCAATGACTAATCTCTACTGTGACCTTGTGTGTTGAAAGAAAACAACAAGAGGGAGAGTGTTGGGCATGTGTTATACTCTTTCCAAGGATGGTAATGGATCCTTTGGTAAAAAGAAGAAACATCAGGGCATAGCTAAGAGTATCCAAAAGGAAACCTAAACTCTATGGGAGGTAGTGAATTTATAGGGTGAATAGGGTAGTTTGGTTTTACGAATCTAGGACTTAGATCCACATATGAAGGAGAATAAGCTCTAGGAATAATAGATAAGACCTCTAGAGTAGGAATTCAAGATCTCAATCAATAGTAAATGGTTAAGACCACCTTAGAAGCTTCCGGAAAGAGAAGTTTCCTAATTATTTTTTATTTTTCCCAAAATTCTAGAACCAACACACCTGCAACAAAGGAAACATGCGATGGTCAGTGCAGTTGCTCAGTTATGCAACATGCAATAATGCAGGTTGCAACAGTAAAAAATGAGCTTTTAAGCTGATAAACCCAGAATTATTGGACTTTTTGGAGAAGTAATGCTTAAGGCTTTGGAAAGGGGTAATTGAAAGATGTCAAGGATGTTGATTGATCTGGTTTCCAGGGAATTCGAGCAAATGTGACAAAATGACCTGTAACACACCCTGTTTTGGTATGGGTCATAAAGATGGATGAGAGTCAAGGAAGTTTCAAGTTATTTGGAGAATAAATCAATACCTAAAGCATAATCAACACTTTAGGAATTAGACATTATAATGAGTCTAAAGTGCTATACAATAGTAATACTTATGGATTGAACTTTTCCATAGAGGCCTATAAAATTCCACCCATCATGACGAATTCTAATGATTTGGAAATAACGCAACCATCCCCAAAGATTTCTTGAAGCAAGATCAAGTCAGGTTTATTTAATTCAATAAATCTACATAAAGCACATTTTTTGGAGGAACATGTAAAGCCCTGTAGTTAAATGAGATAATTTTCATTGGGGATCACTTTTGAGGGATATCATTACTCTTAAGTGCCCCTTGAATAGATTTTTGTTTCCCTACAACAAGTTCCTCTCAAGATTCTTCTTTGGATTTTAAAAAATGAGATTTCCCCCCTTTCCCTTTCCCCCTTTATTCAATAGGGATATTTTTCCAACCCCCCTACAATTCCTTTAGGGACAAGGAAAATTGTTTGGGATTGAAGGTTGTACATGATTTCCTCCTCTAGTGCATCATTAGAAAGGTTCTTGGACAACAAAACCATATATAAGCGAAATTAGAAACAACACTTGGGCAAGGGAAAGTGGTGTTTTTAGGAGTGGGGAGGAGGAAAGTGGATTAAAGAAATGGGAAGGAAAAATAGAAGATTCCAAATCCCCATAACCCCTTCCAACTGAACAATAGCTTAACACAAGAGAAATATGGGAAGAGGAAGAAATAAAGGCTAGAGACATTTGAGTACCTTCATGTGGTCACAACATCAAGTCCTCTTTCGCCTATTCTTGGGCATCCAAGATTGGTTCCTTATCCCCTATATTTGAGATTAAAGGGGCCTAATTCTTGTTATTTCCCTACATGGAATCATAGGTATTTTTGTGTAGAGGGAGAACACAACATTTTTCTAGGTGTCCATACTTATGGCATCAATGACACCCGAAGGGGACTCCCTCATAGTTGATAATCTACCATTTCTCCTCTTCAATGCCTAGATCCATCATGTTTTTCCAACCCTCTTGGAGATCTATATTTACTAGAATTTTGGCCACATACCTGTCCCCAATTTGTTCATAAGATGTATCATGTTTGATATAAAAACCTAAAGAGTTCCCTAGGTCTTTAAAGACCAGGTTGTCCCACTATTGAGGGGCTAGGACTGGCAACTTGAACCATATTGGGATGAAATCCATTTCTTCTTTGCTTACATCAAACAAGGTGGTCCATAATTTGAAAAGAACCAGGGTAGAGTCGATATGCTAGGGCTTCTGAGTCATCATAGGGCTTCTGCGTGGTCTTGGAAATTTATTTGGATCCAACCTTTGGCTAGCAATATAAATTTAGTGAGAAATTTTAAGCTGGACTTTAGAGACATATTCGATGATGCTCTAACTGTACTAATACTAAACTTCCACCCTTTGGCTTTACTAATTAGGGTTTCCCCCCATCTTTGTGGTGTTCCTCGTCATGACGGTTTCACCTAACATTAGCTTTAGTTTTGTTTGGTTTTATTTTTTGTGTTGAAGAGGTAGTATCATCTTCTTTCACTTTAAGATATGGATCCCAACTTGCTCTGTCTGCACTTTCATCTGATTTTTTCCCTTCACTTCCTTCTACAACCAAAGTTTTATTTATTAAACTATTAGTAGTCAGATGTAGGATTTCATGAAGAGGGAAAAACTAAAAAACAAAAGAGAAGGATTTTCATTTAACTGAAAACCCTGACCCTAAAAATTGATTAATTGACACAATGGTTATGATTAAGGGAGACCCCCCGATAATTTGGAATTAAGAAAACCAATCTGACTCACCAACAAAGAATCTAGCTCATACTCGAAATGATCAGGAAATACAAGGAGAGGATCCGAGGAGAAAGTACCCAGAAACCTTGAGGAGGGTAGGGCCCAAATACCTTAGGTGGAGATGAGGTTTTTTGAAAAACTAGGTTTGGTTCAACCAAAAATGAGACTTTTGCATCCAATCCATCTACCTGGCACTAAATCTCTAATGTGTTTGGAGTTGTTAAAGAGAATTAAGGAAACGAAGATGATCCCACCACGTCCATGTAGCATAAACCAACTAAGCCTAAGCATGAAATCTTGGGAGGTAGTCCATATTGGACCCTTTCCTTTTTATTTTGGCTCGTAGTCAATGAGGTATTCCTACTTCATTCTTCCACCTTATGCCAGATCATCAAGGTCCCAAGATCTCAGCTTCCTATCCACCTACACTTCTCCTAGCTTCGATAGTCCTATGTTTATAGATTTTCTATCCACATCCCATCTACTTTGCCTCAGATTGCAATTGTTATAGGCAATTTTTCCAAATCTGGTCAATAGGCTTGCAAATTGGATCAATCCACATCTGTGAACAGTTATCACCATCCCTTCAAAAAGCACTAAGCATGACCTTTCCAAAAAGTTTGAGTTTCTCGGATTAACTACTCAAAATCAATGTTTTCAACCCTAGCACACCTTGTCCCTTTAGCCACCCACGTTCAATGTTGGTTTATCCTTTCTGTTCCAGCATTGATCAGAGCTATTTGCTCCATTTTGCAGGTGCATTGGTTCTAGAAATTTGGGAAAATTTAAAAAAATTCTGAAGCTTCCTCTTTTAGAAGCTTCTAGGGGTTGTTTTAACCATTTACCATGGATAAGAACCTCGAGTCCTATCTAATCCTACCTTGGAGACTTCACCTCTTATCCCTTGAGCTCATCCTCCCATCATATGTGGATCTCAAGCCCATTATGGTAAATCCTAAACTAACATGCTTCTCCTATAAATTTATTGCTATCCATAGCATTAGGGTTGGGTTTTTGAGATTGACCATGCCCTCATGTTGTTTCCTTGAACCTAAAGGAGTCATTATGTTCATGCATTAGGATGATATTGAGCTGTGCTTTGTGACAAGGAATGACAAGTCAACTTGGGGAGATCTTTAGAAGATCAACTACTATTCTTGGTTGTAAACTCTCTCCTATTTCTATTAATACAAAGAGTATCTTGTTTTCCTATATGTGTTTTGTTATATTTACATTCATGTATTTCAATGCCTTGTTGATTCATTGAATATAGTAATTGAATTATTCTACGTAGATGTTGTAGATCCTTGGCTTGTTTTAGTTGTATGTGCAGGTTCTAATTATAGGATTCAGATCTATGAATGGGGCTTACAAGCAAGGAGGAAAGCAAAGCTTGTGATGGATTCCAAGTAGGCTTATTTGCCATTCTTCAATTTATCTAAGGAAAAAAGCTAAGCTCTTTACCTTTGTTGTTCTAGACCAATCCAATAGGTCTACAGAAATTACATTTGTTCACAATTGTAAATTCTGCATAAAAAATTGGCGACCATACTGGGGATCGAACTTAGAATCTCTAGTTCTGCATAAATGTGTGTTTTGTGTAAGCTCTGGTCGAATTATCAATTACTTTGTATCAAAGAAATTCTTTTGCATTGACCCAAAAAAATTCTAGGCAATCCTCGATCTGCGTTCTCCTTCCTCTCTTGTTCAGCTTCAACAACTCTAAGGGAAGACTAACTTTCTACAAAGATTTGTTCCCAACTACGCCAAATTGACCAAAGGATTTACTTGGTTTTTAAGAAAGGGGTTCCCTTCCATTGGGATTACACTACCCAAAGGGATTTTGATGCCTTGAAATATGTTCTGGTTTGGGCATCATTGTTGTATCCCACAGATTACCAACACGATTACTTCATGTACCTAGTTGCTGTAGTTTATACCATCGCTATGGTATTAGTCCAGGAGGACGATGTAGGGGACAAGCATCCTATTTATTATTTGATTTAGAACTTAAATGATAATAAGATCAAATATACTCGCATTGAAAAGTTAGCTTTGGTAGCTGTCTAAGTTGTCCAAAGGTTTCGCCGCTATATCCTGCTTCACAAGACTATGGTTGTTTCTGATTGCAACCCTATGACATACATATTTTCACCACAATTGCTGGGGGGAAAGTACTCCAAATGGATTTACATCCTCCAAGAGTTCAATTTGGAGTTCGTCAAATCCAAGTCAAAGAAATCCATAGACTTTTTCGAACTGATCTGCGACATTCCCACTACCAAAACTGAAATTACATCTGACAATTATTTTCTAGACGTGTCATCATTATTAATAGACTCATATGACCTGTGGTATGGAGACATCATCATATATCTCTCGAACCATACTTTGACGCCCGATACCTCTCGCTTTGACCAACGATGTATCTGATATCATAATAAGAACTATATTATAATTGGTGACACCCTTTATCGTCATGGTGTCAATACAATTTTTCGAAGGCACCTTACCCATGAAGAGGTGGAGAAAGCTTTAAATGAATGCCACGCTGGGCCATGTGGTGGACATATGTCTGGTTATGCCATGACACAAAAGATTTTGTGTGCTAGCTACTTTTGGCCTACTATGTTTCCCGATTGTATCTTCGTGGTCCAAAAGTGTCATGCCTACCAGATATACGATTGTAAAACCTGTGCTCCACCAGCTCCTTTACACCGTGTCATTGTTGTTGAACCTTTTGCAAAAGAGGGGCATTGACTTTATGACATGTAACCCTCACTCGGTTGGGGGGCATGGCTACGTCATTGTGGCAGTGGATTACTTTACTAAGTGGGCCAAGGCGATGCCTACATATAATATCATTGAGGAAACAACTAATATTTTTCTCTTCAACCACATCATTGCAAGGTTTGGTGAACCACAGGCTATAGTGACAAACTATGGTAAAAATTTTCGTAATCACACGATGTCTGAGCTCACGACCAAGTTGGTACTTCACCATGAAAGCTCGACTCGCTTCTACCCTCAGGTGAATGGGAAAGTTGAGGCATTCGCCAAAGCTTTGAAAATGATGCTCCAACGCATGATAGGGATCCACAAATTGGATTGGCATCTTATCCTTTATGAAGCCTTGTGGGCATATCGAACCTTTGTTTGGACTACTACGGATTCACGTTGTTTTAATTAATGTATGGTCTGGAAGAAATCCTTTCTATTGAGTGTGAAATTCCATTTCTGAAACTTGTTGTTGAACTCCTCCCTACCACTTCTGCAGAAGAAGAATGTCTCCTAGATTTGATGAGATCGGATGAAACCCAACGCGATGTTGCGATAGCTAATGAGGCCCATAAGGAACACATTAAGGTGAAATACGATAAGAGTTTCAAGCCTCGTGCCTTCTCGAAAGGTGACCTTATTCTATTGTATGATCAAGAATCTAATAAGTTAGGATCTGGGAAGTTCGAGCCAATGTGGGTAGGCCCATACATCGTTAAAAGTGTTATTTCTAAAGGGGCCTACAAGCTTATTGATTTTGATGGAGTTCTATTGGCACAACCTAGAAATGGGTTGTACCTCAAAAAATACTATGCTTAATTCATTTTGTGTACTTCACTATGTACATATGATATATAGGTGTGCTAAGTGTGTTTGCTGTGTGTTCCCTTCGGAGTTTCCTACAGTTTCTGTTAATTTTGTTTACATTTGGTTTGCAGACGTTGAAATCCCTTCAACCATATGTTGGTTATGCTAATGATGTTAGTCATAGTACTCAGAACCTTTCCTCCACAACATGGGCTATATATGCTTTGAGTGGCGAGTTAGTGAGTTTAAAAGGGATTTGTATCGGTCAATTTACCAATAACATTGTTGAGTATAGCATAGTGATTGAACTATTGTCTGATGTTATTTCTCATGGTAACTTCTGTGTAGTTATCAGACTTGACTCACATCTTGTAGTACTATAATTGACTAATGTTTATTCAGTTAGAATTCCAATAATGCTTCATAGGCTTTTAAGGGTTCGCCTATTGGAAATACATTTTGATTATATCCAATATCAACACATTCCTAGAAGACTAAACACATTGACAAACAAATTGGAAAATCATGTTTTAGACATACATTTGCAACATATGTAAATGAAATTCAATTCACATCACATAAATTGAAAAGGATAATAGAACGCATGAGAAAAACCGATAGATAGATAGTTGTATATTTATCAAAGTTTGGTTTTACAAAAACTTGTGCCCAAGACACATATGTCCATATAGCCTGTAATATAAAAAAAATATACATGCATTCAAAATGTGGCTATATAGCTTCCTGATAGACTAATCCTGATAATTCTCGTGATAACAAGCAACTACGTGAGCAATCTTGCACAACAACCAACTGATACGACCAAGCACACCAATAGTATGATGCTGTAGTCTCATAGGGATTTGATCGACCCTAGTCTCAACTATGCCCTGGGTCAATCCCTCCATGTGTCGCTCGACCTCTAAAAGAGTCTCAACTACATTGAGATCCTGCAATACCTCTCATCCCCCTGCAACAACCTGTTCTCCAACCGGTACCTATTGTGGGTCTCCAACATGCTGAAGATAGGATGAATCCACTGGTCGAACGGGTCCAATGTCTGCATGTAAGAAATTGTAAATCCCAATATATATTATATATATATATATATATATATATATATTATATATAGTATATTTATTATGTATATAGATATGTACATGTATATTATATTATATATATTTTTTTTATTTTATTTTAAAATTTTTTTTTATTTTTTTGCTATATACATTCTATATATATATATATATATATTATCTATATATATATTATATATATATATATAATATATATATTAATATATATATATTTATATATATTATATATTTTTTATTATATATATATTATGTATGTATATTATATTATACATATACATATTGTTATTATTATATAATATATATATATTATATATATATATGTATATATATATATATATATATATATATTATATATATATATATACTATTATATATATTTATATGTATATGTTCTACTATATACTAAAAAAATTTTTTGTATTTTTTTGTATTACTATACATTTGTATTAATATAACATATATGTATATGTATATGTATATATATGTATATATATTATATACATTTTACATATGTATATTCTATATACTACTATATATATATATAAATATATATCTAATATATATATATTATATATTATTTATATATTCAAAATGATTTTGTTTTACCTATAGCACCCTATCACTCACCATCAGGAAGCACAAGCTCTGGGTCTCCATAGAAATTCATCACATCATATGGATAGTCTTCGATCATAATGAGGTACATGCACAACCATCATAAGAAGATCGGTGTGAAACTCATGGAAGATGGACCTACATGTTTGGACATGAGATCCACCCATTGCCTCATTTGTAGGGTTCTAGGATCGGGAAACTCGAGCGAGATATGTTGTGGTCGGAGTAATGGAATTTTCTCTAAGAAAATGACATCAAAATGGAACCATACTTGAATTTTTTCAATCGCCCATCCTTTTCCTTGGTGAGCTATTCCTTCATGTTTTATATTACTCCCTCGCTCAAGTTAAACACTATAAACTCTATGGACTCTAAAGCATACTGCATTTGGGACCTGTTAGCCAAATGCAAGGTGGCGATGCCAGCCAATCTAGCAATGATAAACAAGATTGTCCTCAAAGGAAATTGGACCACATCCTTTATCTTGTTTTTCCCATCTTTGGTTGGTTGGGATCAAAGTCTACAATGTGCAGCAATATACTCCTTGACAGTCTCTTCTCCCCTTCTCGAACCAAACAACAAGCTAGGATCAGCTCTCTCCTGGATAAACCTGTCAAGAAGTAAATGTCTTCCACCTATATGTTGAGAATATGTGATCCAAGCCTGAAATCCTGTGTTTGAACATCCCATGCTCAAATAAGATATTCTAATGACTCCATTTGTTGCCTCATCCCAGGAAGCCAAAAGAATTTAAGAAGCCCATAGTTTCTCAATTCCTGGATGGTGACTGGATCATTAGCAACATTCATGTCTTGTTCTTCATGTTCTCCTTATCACCATATCAGATCCATTTCGTTCCGATGGGTACCTAAAACATGACAAGAAAAATCATTAATGTGAATTCCATGCAAAAAACTAAGAGAGGTTTGAGTGAAAAAAAACAATATATTTTTTTTGAAATGCGCCCAACACACCTTTTGGCATTGTTGGGGTGCGTTGGAGGTAGGGCACAAAATTAAAGCCCTCAATCACTCAAAACTTGAAAAAATATGCATGAAATAAAAAATCAGAACTATAAAAAGAAAGAGGAAGGTGATATATCATACCTGGAAGTGATGGCACCCAAAATGATCCACCGGATTGGCCGCAATCAATTGTTGAAGATTGGGGGCAAAATGCACTCATATTTCACTCACCAAGAGGTAAAATGTCAAATGGTAAAAATGAAATCACATTTCTCCTATTTATGGTCATTTTTAATGATTATTTAATTATATTTTGTTATTTTGACCTTGTTGGGTAGGGTCCCCCTAGGTTAAAAATTTTGACAAAGCTTTTGACCTAGGGGGACCCTAACCAATAGGCCCCCAACAAAAACATGTGAATCATCCCAAGCCAGTCAACTGATACGTCCTAAATCTATGCATCCTTCAAAAGTTGAACTGTCTCTGTGCACTGCGTGGCGGCCTGTCATACTTCCTCAACCAACTTATCTATCGTCAGCTTGGTTGTCGCCATATTGATGGTTCTTTGTGTCTACCTGATGTTCATCATCTTGTTCTCCACTATTTGTGAGAACTAAATGGATTCCTCAGCCCATGGTTGTGTAAGTGCTAAAAGAATTTTCTCCTTTTGACTCATCAATCTGTCCCTGCAAAAACTTTCCCTCTTGGAGACAGGAAAACCATTGCACAGGTGCTAGGATTCACACCGTCACTTTGATTTCATCAAACTTTTTCTGTGTGTCGCGGATCTCTACCTATATCTTCTGTACATGTGGGTCCTCCTGCAACGAGGTCCATATCTCCATAGTGTCTTCAAAGACCTGACTAAATTCCTTGACTGTAGTAGCTCAATCTTCCATATAAGCCTTGATATATGTTGCGCATTGCTCACAAACCTCTAGTGGAGTTTCCGGCTGCAACCTCATATACAACTCTGCGATCTATATTTCCAGTTCAAATTTAACTTTTTCGACCTTCACCTTTGATTCTTTGACTTTCGCTGGAAGATTTTGAAGCTTCTCTTCAAGTGTTTCCTTTTTATGGATTTGGAGCTCTGGTAGCTCGCTGCAAGATTTGGTTATGCCTCTTTTGGCTGCTGTCGATGTGCATTTGCCTCATCACGCCCCATGATGTCCCGGTTCTTGGTCTCGAAAATCTGTTTGTTGTTGAACTTAACTTCTTTAATGACCAATAGATCACAATGCTCCTATATCTTTAGTTCATTAGTGACTCCTGATGTAACTCGTGCAAGGTCTCAATGGGGAGTGCCGCAAGGTTGAGACTCAGATTTTTCTAGTTTGTGTGTGCTCCTCGTCTTCGACTATCTCAAAATATAGATAGGCCCCTAGTAGTTGCACAACCCAGAGCTCGGATGTGATTACAAGAGTTGTACCCAATGGTGCCATGCTCACTCAACCCACGCTCGCCTGAGTCATGCTCGCTTGAACCGCACTTGCCTGAACTTCCGGCTTCTTGAGGCCCTATTCGACCTCTATCAACACTACTTTGTATTGGTCTTCAATGTTTCCCCACATGTCCTCCGTCACTTCTCAGATTGTGTCCCATGTTGTATCTCTGAGATGATAATGGTCAGCTATCATGCCACGACATCTAAGATAATTGTTTTGGGGGTTTTGTTTTAATTTGGAGGACCAATGTATGAAACAGATTTAAAACAGTGATGCCTAACCTTTTGAATAGTATTAGTATTAAAACAGAGGGTTGATATTAAAATTCACACAGTGATATAGCTTGCATGGTGGTGAGTAGAAATAGAGAGGTGGTATAACTATTACAATCCTCAAATTGAAGATTAAATAATCATAAGTAAGAAAACTTTTAAACTATGTTCATAAGGTTTAACAAAATATGCTTAAGCTTAAAACAGATGTTGATGATATTATGATTTAGAGGGAATTAATAAAACAAATAGTTTATATAATTCATTCTCTTTATAAATGATCACTTCAGAAGCTTATAAGAATAATTGAAACACAATGACTCTTACCTGGTTAACTTTGTAAAACATAAGAACATGAAGAAAACACTGTGAAATAAAACTGGGAAAACTTACAGAAAAATGAAATTGTGTGAATCAGAATTCAGAATCCAATTACTTTTGTATTAATGATTCATAAAAGTCTAGTACATTCAATGCTTGAAATGCTTCTTCAAGGGTGCAACCCTTAATAACTTGTGAAAGAGAGTTATTTATACAATCTGAGAACCGAAAAAGTATCCTAAACTATTTTACAAAAATAGATAATTACAAAATCAGGAATATAAACTACTAGCCAATCTGGCACTATTTTGGTGTTGAGCTGTTTGATGACTATTGCTGAAAAAATTGAAAACTGTTGAACTTGTGTTGACTGTTCCTGTAAAGGCTGAATGTTGTTTGATCACCCTCTAGTCTAGTAAATCAGTTAATACTTCCCAACACTTCTTATCTGGGATAGATATTTTGGTTACCCTTCTATAAATTTCACCCAGCTCTGTATACTTCGTGAAAGTGGGTTTTACTAGAAATATATGCCTAATCTCATCTAAAATGAAGAAGGTGTCCCTGAGTCCATTTAGCACCACTCTTGGTGTTGCTACACCTCTTATGTTTGACATTGAAGATGCATTGGTGCCTACCTCTGTAAGCTTTCGAACATAATCCTCAATAGGGATTAATTTTTCATTAATTACAAGCATAGAGGGCAAAACCTTGCTAGTCAAGGGTTCAATCCTACTGAAAAATCACTGAACTATTGTATTCATACTGCTGTACTTTTCTTCCAACTGAAGGATGAGGTTCTTCTTGGTCATGATCTTCTTTACTTCCAGAATAGTTGTTGTCCTGTCATTTATCCCTATTTTTTCAAGCTCATAACTATCTTTAGAATTGAGGAAATTGATTATATCAGAAGCAATTTCTAGCATATCCTCAAGCTGTTTAGAAATAGTTTCAACAACTTCCTGATCTTTCTCTAAGAGGTCTTTTTGATCAAACAATATCTTGATATAGGGCCAGATATCCTTAATTGCTTCAATAATTTCTTCCCACAGAATTTCTCTTGCCAAACCCAATTTGTTTTCAATGTAAGATCCTTTAAGTTCCCTCTGCAATGTTTCAATCTGAGCTTTTTCTCTCTGCAACTTAGTTGCATGTGAATTGTTTGCAACTGTTTTCATATGTTGTAACTCCTTGAGTTCATTCTGTAACTTCTTGATTTCTCCTGTCTGAATAGACAAGTTCTAAACAACTTCAGCAAGCTATTCATCTCCTTCTGCTGCACCTGTAGTTGATGTTGTGGCCGAAGTAGAAACCCTGGTTACAGGGATTGATGCAAGGGGTACTATATCCATTGGAGTTTGAGCTCTTTTGACAGCTTCCTCTTTCTCCTTGACCAATTTCTCCATTTGCTCTTCCATTTGTTTTATCTGCAGATTCTGTTCCATGATGAGCTTCATCATATCAGACTTTTGAGTTTCAGTTTCTTCCATCTCTTTAGCCATTGGGTCCTTAGAAGCTGACAATTTGAGTTGTTTCCTTAATGTTGAAAGCTCAAGATTTTTCTTCTTCACAAGTTCTTCTGCAGCATTTATGTTGGAGGGATCATATCCCATCTTCAGCACCAGATCTTCTAAAGATTTGATCTTTGTGTCCTTTACAAATGAGGAGACTTTCTCCAACTTGAGCTGTGACTTTGTGTTTGTGAAGGTAACCTGCAATTTTGACAAACTCATAGTAGTATGAGTTAAAGTAGAAGAAAATATCTGTCCGGTTTGTTTGTGCATCTCAATTTGATCAATTGGATGCACATCCTTTACATTAAATTCAAAAGAGCTATGCTTATGATAATGTGCAACAGTCCTAGGCTGTGGAATCTAAGCTTGTAGAAAAGCCATCTGCATTTTACCCTTCTCAGAGTCAAAGGCTGAGAGAAGTCTGGCCTGAGAGCTGGAGGAATGTTTCCAGAACTATGTGTAGTTGCTCAACTTCAACTCTTCATTCTTCTTTTTGATCTCACTGAAAACATGAAAGATGTCCTCCTCCTTGTCCTTCTGAATTCTTCCACTGGTTTGAATTACGTGTTGTTCATGAGAAGTAGTGGAATGAGTTGGGGCCTGGGTAGACTATCCACCAGACTGGTATAGAGCATAGTCTCTCCAAGTCCATCATATGTGTTTTGTGAGACTCATGTGTTGCACCAACAGTCATAGATATCCTAGGTCTCTTTTTCTTATGCACAATCCTAAAGCCCTTGCTTGATGCTTCAGTTGTAGGGGATTACTGTTCTTCCCTTGCTTTTTTAGCTGTCTCTTCTTGTGCAAGTGGATTTTTCATATTTGAAGTGGAAAGTTCCTGCTCTTCAGCTTATTGGAGGGTGTTCTTTGTCCACTCCAATTTATTTTTGTATTGTTCTATTTCTGGCCTGGTTGTGTGGTGATATGCTGTAAACTTGTTTTCCACCCTGAGTTTAGAAATCACTCCCATTGGGTCATAAGACCAAGTGAAACTGAGACCAAACTTCATTTCCTTTAGCAACCTATCTACTTCTTCTCCTGCTACCCTGGTATTGCAAATGAATGGACCAACCTGAGATTTGAGCTTGAATTGAGATTTCTTCTTTGCTGCTACATAGTGTACTTCATCTGCATTTAACCTTAGCCTAATATATTCCAGTGCAAAGATTCTGATGGGGAGGTACTTGGGAAATTCGTAGGGTGGAAGCTCACAACCATAAACCCTGATTTCTATGTACTTTTAGTAAAGATACCAATCTCTTGTTGTTGCTTGGTCGACCAGATGCAATACTTTGACAATCTCATCACTAATTCTTGGTACTGGAGTGTTTCTCATAAGACTGATATCTGGATGAATAATCAATTCTATGAACTGTTTATAGGTAAACTCTTCTTTCTCCTTCATTCCCATTGTAGTCCAAAAGATCACTGATTGTGGGTTGCCTTCCTCATCTAGCTTCTGTAAGGTAAATGGAAATTTGTCTCCCTGAAAATATATGAAAAGGTATACAAGTACTGAAGCATACTTGAATGCTTCTTCAGTGTTAAACTGGACAAATTGCTCATGTATGGCTTCAGCTAGGAATTGGTTGAAATTATAAATAACAGTGGGTTTGGAATCAGCAGAAAAGATAGATAAGAAACCTAGGATGGCTTCATTAACATATTGATCAGAGTTATAACCAAGCGGATGGGAAAAAATAGTGGTGATTTGTTTGGTTCTATCAGGGAACATGGATGAGTCATAAGGAGGGTTTCTTTTAGGCAGAGGACTTCAATGGCTAGGAAAAGTTCAAGAGTTTGGGATCTTTTAGTAAAATCCAGTTTCTGATGGGATTCTATCAAGCTTTGATGAGAAAAAGGATGGGTTGGTGAAATAGTAGGGGCTTGCAACATCTTTTCAATGGACTCAGCCTTCATTAAATAGAGGATTTCTCCAGTGGGTGAAATTATTTCTCTTTGGCTGGGATCATAAGATTCATGGCATTTCCTGATAAATTCAGGTGCTCTGTGTATCTGAGGGAAAATGTAGGGAAGGAGGGAGTCCTATTTCATCAGTCTGATCAATTAATTGATCTTCCATCCAACAGTAAATTTCATATAAATCAAATTGAGAAGAAGTCTCAATGATTTTACAATCCCTATCGACCAGGGGGGTATGGTGGAAGTCAACCTGTGGATGTACAAGAGGATTTGGGATTTCTAAAAATTATTTTCCCTTAGGAGGCATTTTATGAAATATTTTTGCAGACTGAAAATGATGGAATTAGAAAAATTGGTCTGAAATAGGGTGCTTACAGTAAAAACAATATGACTGAAAAAGAGACAAGTGGGCCTAGATGTCAGCTTCTTCTGAATAGGAGAAAATAGCTACTTAAGTGTCAAATTGTCTTTGAGTTGTAAGGAGGCAAACTATGAGTGATCAATTTGGTTACAGAAATGTACCGTGTAACCTTTTTCATGGAGGAACAGGGCTTTTAATGGAAAAATTGGAGAGGATCTATTGAATGAATAGTTAAATCCGTATTAATTATCCAACAGGATTAATTAATGGGTCTTTGGGACATAAATTAGCGGGAGATGGTGAATTGAATGAACAACAGATATGCGACAGTTGATTGGATGGAAGAAATGACGTGGATGGTGACATGGAGTGACAGTAAATGGTCGCATGTACACCACGTTCGGGAGTAGCTTGAGGTGGTAAGTCATTTCGGGATTTTAAGTCTCGAAAGACTAAAATGAGGCTAAGGTGGTTTAAGGTGGCGGTTTCGAAAACTGCCCACTTCGGACCCCCCCGATAAAGTTTGGATGACAAATGAGGGCCGAGGAGGGATGTGGGCCATCGGATGTTAGGGGAACATGCAGGATGAAAGGTAGGGTGGAAGGGATTTAACATGTGAGGCGGAAGTGATGGCGGGGTCACAATTTCGACGGATGTGATAGTTTGGTGTTATGGTATCGCAAAATACATTGGTACTTAGAATCCATAGTTAATTCGAAATGCAACATCGGATGTAAAAATTATCCAATGTTACAACTTAGGATAAAATCCTTGCATGCTCCAATTATTTCTCATATGTCTAGCTACCCTTTATACTCCTAATATTTGCATTTATTCATCCGAGTGCATTTAGGCTAGCAACTCAATATTTCTTTTTTTAATTACTAATCTACCTCTATCCCTTATTTCCTCCATTGGCTCAGATTAAACTCTTGAGCCAATTTTATTTGCTACCTATTTCTACCTATTGACAAAAAATTAAATCAAATGCAATCATGATTAAACTGTACAATTGGATTATATGAACTACGTGTGGCATTTAAACAATCTGCACACAACCTTTATTTGCAAAAATAAAATTGATTAAGAGTAGTGGCATTTGGATTTGCAACACTTTCAGATTTTATTGTTTTTTGCTTTTCTTTCTAACCTAAAATTTTATTTTTCCCTTCATTTTTTAGGGCATCTATTCTAACATTTTATTTGATATGGACTTATTCATAAAATATCCCTAACATTTTTTTATTTAATATTCCTTTTGTCCATATCCTAACTCAACATTTTTTGAAATATATTTTCATTTTTTGACTAATTGATACTAACTTACCAAATCCAAATAATGTTACAACATCAGCTCCAATTGGGGATTGATTTCTCCTATAGAATGCAGAGAACCTACAGATCCATGTCGCTTCTCCTCGGGCTATGGAGTCTTTGCTGTAAAAAATCACACTGACAGCTTGAAAAGCAAAATAAACCAGAGTTTTTACAATTATAGTAATGAAATCTACTTCAACTTCTCAGTATTGAATGTAATGTTTGAGAAACATTCCATTAACAGGGTAAGTTGAATATAGTCCCTCAAGATTTTGAAGCACAAAAGTGTTGTTTCCCTTTACTTCAACAATAGCTAAATGTCCAAACCACAGGTTATCAAACTTGTCGTGTTTTCCTTTATCTTCTCTTCTGGAATCACATCTTAGAACTAGATTACCCTCCTTGAAGATCCTTTCCCTGGCACTTCTGTCAAACAGGCTCTTCATCTTATTCTGATACTTTTTCAATTTATATTGAACTTCATCTCTATTTTCGTTTAGTTCAATAATATGATTTATTCTCCTTGAAAAATCATCAGGTTCATCAATTGAATCCTACAGGAATTTTAAAACAGGGAAGGCCAAGTTTGTAGGGAAGATTGCATCTTTCCCATAGACTAGCTGGAAAGGAGACTTTCCAGTAGACCTCTTTGGAGTAATCATGTTTTCCCGGAATGCATAAATTAGATGAGAATCCCAGCTCTTTTTATGATCTGCTAAAGTCTTTTTAATCACCTTTACCAGACTTTTATTTGAAAATTCTGCAAGACCATTTCCTTGAGGGTAATAAGGAGTTGAATGATGTAACAAAATATGATATTTCTAGAAAAATTCAATCATTTTAACACTGGAAAATGCTGCTGCATTATCAGTAACAATTTGTGTTGGGAAACCAAACCTAGATAAGATATTTTCTTGAATGAATTTAATTACTACTGAATCAGTAGCATTTCTTAATGGAATTGCTTCCACCCATTTGGTAAAGTAGTCTATTGCAGTGACAATCCATCTATGCTGATTGCTTGAAGTAGGATGAATTTCTCCAATAAAATCTAGTCCCCATTGGAGAAAAGGTGTTGAGACTATTGTTGGGATTTGTGGAAGAGCTGCTAGTTTTTTCTTACTAGCAAACATCTTACAAGGGACACAACTTCTGACCTTTGCCCCTACTTGTAAGAAAAATGTGGGCCAATAAAATCCTGCCTTCAATATCTTATATGCTGTTGCTCTCCAAGCATAATGTCCTCCATAAAATCTTGTGTGAAATTGATCAATAATTCCTTCAGTTTCTGATTCTGTCAAACATAATAATAGGATATTTAGTGGGTCCTTCCAGTAAAGATTTGCATTTATGATATAGTATTTGACTGCCTTCAATTTGAGAGCTTTACATTGACTTTTGGAAAATGATGCTGGACATTCAAAATGAATCAAGAAATTTACAATATCTTGATACCAATTTGAAGAAAGAAATTTCTCATCTATGTGTAGATATATGGCCTGATCTGAAGGTAAAGGTTCTTGTGGATACTTTTCTTCAGGATGGTGAGGAGGTTCTTGTGGATTATCTTCATTTAAATATTGGGAAGGTTCTTGTGGATTCTCCCCTTTTTCCAAAATAGAAGGTTCTTGTGGATTCTTCTTATCTGAACTTTGAGAAGGTTCTTGTGGATTCTCCCCTTGTATTTCCAAAACAGAGTTGATGTCAAGCACTTTAGAGTTTGATTCACCTATAAGCTTAGCTAATCCTTGACCCTTGACTAGGTTTGTAGTTTTGATAGTTAGATCAAACTCCAATATTTGAGTGATCCATCTACCTCTCTTCCCATCAGTGTCAGGTTGGGTTAAAACAATCTTGACACCACCATTAGGAACATAAGCAATAATAGGTGAATTTAGGACATACATCTTGAATGATTTCAGGGCTTGTATTAGGGCATAGGCTTGCTTTTCAATTATGTCATACTTAACCTCGACATCTCTCATAACCTTACTGAAAAAGGCTATAGGTTGGTCATGGGAATCTTCATTCTTTTGTAATAAAACATTAGCAAGGGTTTTTTCAGAGGCAAAGGAAAAGATAATGAATGTTTTGGTATAATCAGGGCTGGCCAAGGTTGGAGCTTCAGAGATAGCCTTCTTGATTTGGTCAAATGCATACTTGGAAGAGTCAATCCATTTAAATTCATGATCCTTTCGGAGAATATCAATCATGTCTTTCACAATTTCAACATAATTTGGGATGAACCTCCTTAAAAAATTAATCTTGCCTAGAAAGCTTGGATCTCCTTCTTGTTTCTAGGTAATGACAATGTTTTTATTGCAGAAACACGTTTGGGATCAGTCACCACTCCTTTTATTAAGATTATATGGCCTAACATCTTTCCTTATTTGATAGCAAAAAGAGACTTTTTAGGATTGAGGGATATTCCAAATTTCCTACACCTGTCAAAAACCTTCATCAAGTGCTTTAGATGTTTTTGATTAGAATTAGAAAAAACAGTTATGTCATCAAGATAAATGACTACAAATTTGTTTACTTGACCCACAAAAGCTATATCCATAGCTCTTTGAAACGTTTCTCCGGCATTAGATAAGCCAAAAGGCATTCTAGAATACATAAATGTACCCCAGGGTGTAGTAAAAGTTGTCTTCTCTCTGTCTGCTGGATCAACATTTATATGATTGTAACTTGAAAAACCATCAAGCATAGAAAGTCTTTATGCTTCTGAAACCATTTGAAGTAATTGATGCATTTTGGGTAAAGGGTAATTATCCTTTAATGATGCTCTGTTCAAATTTCTAAAGTCCATGCAAAGTCTGATTTCCCCATTCTTCTTTCTAACAGGAACTAAATTAGCAACCCAAATAGAATATCTAAGAGGGAGAATAATTTGAGCATCTAGCATTTTCTTAATTTCCTTTTCTACAATTGGCAGAAGTGCTGGATTAATCCTCCTAAGTTTCTATTGACAAGGTTTCGCTTCTGGTTTTAAAGGAATCTTATGCTGAATTAATGATGTATCATAAGTTTCTAGGTCAGCATAGTTCCAAGCAAAAAAATCCTTGTATTTTTCAAATAACATAAGGTATTGAGCTCTAATTTCAGGATCTAAGGATGCATAGATTTTGATGCTCCTAATGTCATCATTTGTTCCAATATTTACTTCCTCTATGTCATCTTATGGAGAAACTGACTGTGGGTTTCTGTGGACATCATTTTAATCAAACAATTTTTCTAAAGGAATGAATCCTTTGGGAATAAAATTGTTAGACAGCTGAATGATATCATGATTGGAAATTTTTGAGTTGAAATCTGAATTATCATTTTCATTTGAATTCTCAATTGTTTCTGTTGTATTTTCATCAATTTGTAGAACCGAAAATTCATGTATAACCTACAGAAAAGATTTTAACTGCTCAGCATCTTCAAATATCTGCCAGTATTTTAGGTTGTCTGGGATGGCCTGTATTTGACTTATATTTGATAGAGCACATTAGTTTGCTTAGGTATTTTAAATGAACTAGAAGAAACAACTAAGGAATTTGCATGAATATTCTGATCCCTTGGGATATAGGTCAAATTAAAAGCATTGAAGAAATTTTCAACTGAATCCCAAACCTCATTTCGATAGGATCTAAGCCTAGGATGTTTTGTCTGGTAAAGATTTCTTACTTGTTTAACAATGAGCTTTGAGTCAGTGAAAACACTCAAATTCTGAACCTTTAAGCTCTTGGATAATTGTAGTCCTAAAAGGAAAGCTTCATATTCAGCCACGTTATTTGTAACTTCAAAATCAAGTTTGCATGATTGTGTAATATTTTCCTTTTTTTGGTGAGATTAATACTACCCCAACTGCTGCTCCATCTTTTGTACAAGAACCATCAAAGAATAGCTTCCAGACATCAGTCTGATTTGGTATAGGTCTTTCAATTACATCTTCAATTTTTTCTTGAGTTTCATGTGTTTGGTTTGAGGAAAGTTGGAAACAACTAAAATCTTTATATATGGGATGGTTTCTTGGTTGATTTGTTTTGCAAACAGTGTGCACAAATATGACCTCTCTATACAACCTTAGCTGCTCTCCCCAATAAAATTGGAATAGTGGCATAAGACATGTCCATTTGAAGAGTTCCCTCTAATTTCTCACATCAAGACCTTGAAAGGAGAATTCCAAATTTGGGAGGGATATCTGGGACAACTATATCTAACACTACACCCTTTACTGGGATTTGGGCGAGAGTGACTACTAAATCCTTAATCAATCCTAGACAAGGCACCCTTTTGGAATCAAAGGTGTACAAATCATTATAGGATCTAGTTATGTCAAGATTTAAATGATCCATGATAGTTTTTGGCATAAGATTATGTGATGCTTCGGAATCAAGCATACAATTGTATAACATAGAATCATTTCTTTTAAGAGTCACATAGAAAGGGGGTACTATTTCATCTACCATATTTAAGCTAGGACCAAAAACAATTGCTAGTTTTTCATCTTGAAGACTAATGATATCACTTTCAGCATCAAACGAGGTGTTTTGTATGCATTTGGAGACTTGATTTTTATATCCAGGGTTTTTGGAAAGTTTTGAAAGTGGTGTTGGGATTTTAACTCTTTCTAACTCCTTTTCAACATTAAATGCAGTTAAAACAATTTGTTCAATTTGAGTACTATCAGTTGATTGATTTAATGATCGAATAATAGTCATTTGAGTTTCAACAGCTTTGGTACAAGGTTCAATTGTTGGAGGTTCCTTAGGGGGTCTTCCAGGACTAGGTCTAGGCCTAAGATCGTATCTTTTTTTTAGTTCTGCAATTAGGAATTCAAAAAAGGCATGGTATTTGGAAGCCTGTGAAGAGTCTTGATCTTGTTGAACCTGCTTTTGTTGTGAGAGAGGAATAATAGCAGTTTGACCAAAATAGGTATCCATATTAATAATATCTTCGGTTATAGTCATAGTGTTGTCATCAGGCTGTTGATCATCTATCAGTAAAGGAGTTGGAACTTGTTGATCATTACTAGGCCTGTGAAGAATTTGTAATGGTGGATTTCTTTTGTATTGAACTTGATTTTGGTTTTGGGGTCGAGTGACCATTTGTTGAACTGTTCTAGGTTGAGTTTGAATCTTGGAAATTCTATTGGACAAATTTCTAAGAAGTGAAGTTATTTCATCTATTTTAGAGTCTTTAGTTTTAGTCTTAGAGGAAGTTGAGGCCTCTTGACTTGATTTAAGTTTTCTTTGGGATTTTTCCTCGTTAGCTTTTAAAGTGGCTGAGGCAGGCCTATTTGCTTCCACCTCTATAGCATTAGTTTGCATGTCTTCAAGAGTCCTTGATGTCCTTTCTCTTAACATGACAACAAAATCATCTTCAAAATATTTTGAAAACCTAGATTTGGCTGCTTCTATAGGTGTTTTGCAATCAGGGGGCATCTTATGATAAAGTTTGTTGAACCTTTTGATAAAATCAGAGACAGGTTCTCCAAAGTTTCTTTTAAGTTCTTCAAACTCAGTAAAAATTTAAAGAGCATCTTTCTTCACTCCCCATTGATTTTTGAATATATTTGTTAATTCTTCCCAATTTCTAATGGAATTTGCATGTAACTGCCTAAACCAAGTCCTCACATTTCCCTGAAGAGACTGAACAAAAAACCTCATGTAAACATTTTCTTGTTCTATGTTCATGTTATCTGCAAAGTCTAGAAAGTCTTGAAGGTGATCCTCAGTTGAGGGACCTGTTTCTCCATTATATCTAGGAAGGTGCTTTAAATATCCATTAGGGAAAGCATCAAGGACTGGAGGTAAAACTAAAGTTGTATATCTTGCCTGTACAATGGGTTGGAATGCCATAGTCAAGGATGATGAATGAGATGTTTGTGGAGATGATGATAAGAAAGAGGGAGATGGTGAAAGAGGGGGAGGATTAGTATGTGGGGGTGAAGAAGGAGGAGATAAAGAAGGTGGAGACTTCTTGAATGATTTTAAAGGAGTTTTAATCACCAACTTGTGGACTTGAGAATGAATATCCTCTTCAGTTTCAAAGAGTCGATTTGAATATATAACAAAGGACTCTTCAGGTTTTTTAGAAGTAGAAGATTCTGGTGGTTCAGAGGTGGAATGAAATGAATAAGTGGTGGGGGAAATAAAGTCTGTAGGTTTTTATTCAGGTCAATGAACACCAAGTTCAGACTCAGATTTAGGTGATCCTGGTGGAAGTGGGGGTCCTGGATGAGATTCAAGTGAATGAATAAGGAAAGCTGATTTGAAATCAACTCCCTTGTCTAAGAGTTCAAAAACCCTAGGTGATAGGTGAGTGTACTCTGGATTGGATGGAATGTTACTATAGGGATCAAATTGTAATATATCTTCAGACTGTAAAGTTGAAGTAGAAGAAGATGGTTTATGTCTTCTTTTGGAATTGGCCTTTCCCACAAGTTTTTCTGGATTTGATAGAGGACTAACTGTGTCAGATTTAGAATGGGATCTAGTGTGCTTAGAAGGTGCCAGTTTGATACAGTGGAGTTGCCAGGTGAAAGATTTTGACCTATCTAGACCTTTAATCACCTTAAAGGAATAGGAATAATGTCGTTGACCCAGGAAAACTTAATGAAATTCGAGTCCCCAGCAACGATGCCATATTGATGTTGTATCTCTAAGATGATAATGGTTAGCTATCATGCCAAGGAATCTAAGATAATTTTTGGGGTTTTTTTTTTTTTTTTTTTTTTTTTTTTTTTTTTTTTTTTTTTTTTTTGTTTTTTTTTTTTGTTTTGTTTTGTTTTGTTTGTTTTTTTTTTTTTTTTTTTTTTTTTTTTTTTTTTTTTTTTTTTTTTTTTTTTAATTTGGAGCACCAATGTATGAAATAGATTTAAAACAGTGATGCCTAACCTTCTGAATAGTATTAATATTAAAACAGAGGGCTGCTATTAAAATTCACATAGTGACATAGCTTGTATGGTGGTGAGTAGAAATAGAGAGGTGGTATAACTATTACACTCCTGAAATTGAAGATTAAATAATCATAAGTAAGAAAACCTTTAAACTATGTTCAGAAGGTTTAACAAAATATGCTTAAGCTTACAACAAATGTTGATGATATTATGATTTAGAGGGAATTAATAAAACAAACAGTTTATATAATTCATTCTCTTTATAAATGATCACTTCAGAAGCTTATAAGAATAATTGAAACACAATTACTCCTACCTGGTTATCTTTGTAAAACATAAGAACATGAACAAAACACTATGAAATAAAACTGGAAAAACTTACAGAAAAACGAAACTATGTGAATCAGAATTCAGAATCCAATTGCTTTTGTATTAATGATTCAGAAAAGTCTAGTACATTCAATGCTTGAAATGCTTCTTCAAGGGTGCAACCCTTAATAACTTGTGAAAGAGAGCTATTTATACAATCTAAGAACTGAGAAAATATCTTAAACTATTTTACAAAAATAGATAATTACAAAATCAGGAATATAAACTACTAGCTGATTTGGCACTATTTTGTTGCTGAGCTGTTTGATGACTGTTGCTGAAAAAATTGAAAATTGTTGAACTTGTGATGATTGTTCCTGTAAAGGCTGAATGTTGTTTGATCACCCTCTAGTCTAGTAAATCAGTTAATACTTCCCAACACTTCTTATCTGGGATAGATATTTTGGTTACCCTTCTTTAAATTTCATACATCTTTGTATACTTCGTGAAAGTGGGTTTTACCGGAATTATATGCCTAATCTCATCTAAAATGAAGAAGGTGTCCTTGAGTGCATTTAGCACCACTCTTGGTGTTGTTGCACCTTTTATGTTTGACACTGAAGCTGCATTGGTGCCTACCTCTGTAAGCTTTCGAACATAATCCTCAATAGGCATTAATTTGTCATTAATTACAAGCATAGAGGCAAACCCTTGTTGGTCAAGGGTTCAATCCTACTAAAAAATCGCTGAACTATTATATTCACACTGCTGCACTTTTCTTCCAACTAAAGGATGAGGTTCTTCTTGGTGATGATCTTCTTTACTTCCAGAATATTTTTTGTCCTATCATTTATCCCTAATTCTTCAAGCTCATAATTGTCTTTAGAATTGAAGAACTTGATTATATCAGAAGAAATTTCTGTCATATCCTCAAGTTGTTTAGAAATAGTTTCAACAACTTCCTGAGCTTTCTCTAAGAGGTCTTTTTTATCAAACACTATCTTGATATAGGGCCAGATATCCTTAATTGCTTCAATAATTTCTTCCCATAAAATTTCTCTTGCCAAACCCAATTTTTTTCCAATGTAAGATTCTTTAAGTTCCCTCTACAATGTTTCAATCTGAGCTTTTGATCTCTGCAACTTAGCTACATGTGAAGTGTTTGCAACTATTTTCATATGCTACAACTCCTTGAGTTCATTCTGCAACTTCTTGATTTCTCCTGTCTCAATAGCTTCAGCAAGCTGTTCAACTCCTTCTATTGCACCTGTAGTTGATGTTGTGGCTGAAGTAGAAACCCTGGTTACAAGGATTGTTGCGAGGGGTACTATATCCATTGGAGTTTGAGCTATTTTGACAGCTTCCTCTTTCTCCTTGACCAATTTCTCCATCTGCTCTTCCATCTGTTTTATCTACAAATTTTATTCCATGATGAGCTTCATCATATCAGACTTCTGAGTTTCAGTTTCTTCAATCTCTTTAGCCATTAGGTCCTCAGAAGCAAGCAATTTGAGCTGTTTCCTTAATGCTGAAAGCTCAAAATTTTTCTTCTTCACAAGTTCTTCTGCAGCATTTATGTTGGAGGGATCATATCCCATCTTTAGCACCAGATCTTCTAAAGTTTTGATCTTTGTGTCCTTTGCAAATGAGGAGACTTTCTCCAACTTGAGTTGTGACTATGTGTTTGCTAAGGTAACTTGCAATTTTGACAAAATCATAGGAGTATAAGTTAAAGTAGAAGAAAACATCTTTCCGGTTTGTTTGTGCATCTCAATTTGATCAATTGGATGCACATCCTTTACATTAAATTCAAAAGAGGTCTACTTTTGATAATGTGCAGCAATCCTAGGCTGTGGAATCTGAGCCTGCAGAAAATCCATCTAGCTTTTACCCTTCTCAGAGTCAAAGACTGAAAGAAGTCTGGCCTGAGAGCTGGAGGAATGTTTCCAGAACTGTGTGTAGGTGTTCAAATTCAACTCTTCACTCTTCCTTTTGAGCTCACTGAAAACATGAAATATGTCCTCCTCCTTGTCCTTCTGAATGCTTCCACTAGTTTGAATTACCTGTTGTTCATGAGAAGTAGTGGAATGAGTTGGGGACTGGGTAGACTATCCACCAGACTGTGTGTAGAGCATAGTCTCTCCAATTCCATCAAATTTGGTTTTGTGAGACTCATGTGTTGCACCAATAGTCACAGAGATCCTAGGTCTCTTTTTCCTATGCACAATCCTAAAGCCCTGGCTTGATGCTTCAGTTGTAGGGGATGGTTTTTCTTCCCTTGCTCTTTTAGCTGTCTTTTCTTGTGCAAGTGGAGTTTTCACATTTGATGTGGAAACTGCCTACTCTTCAGCTTATTGGAGGGTGTTCTCTATCCACTCCAAATGATTTTTGTATTGTTCTATTTCTGGTCTGGCTGTGTGGTGATATGCTGTAAACTTGTTTTCCACCCTGAGTTTAGAAATCACTCCCATTGGGTCATAAGACCAAGTGAAACTGAGACCAAACTTCATTTCATTTAGCAACCTATATGCTTCTTCTCCTACTGCCCTGGTATTGCAAATGAATGGACCAACCTGAGGTTTGAGCTTGAATTGAGATTTCTTCTTTGCTGCCACAAAGTGTACTTCATATGCATTTAACCTTTGCCTAATATATTCTAGTGCAAATATTCTGATGGGGAGGTACTTGGGAAGTTTGTAGGGTGGAAGCTCACAACCATAAACCCTGATTTCTATGTAGTTTTGGTAAAGATACCAATCTCCTATTGTTGCTTGGTCGACCAACTACAATACTTTGATAATCTCATCACTGATTCTTGGTATTGGAGTGCTGCTCATAAGACTGCTAGCTAGATGAATAAACAATTCTATGAACTGTTTATAGGTAAACTATTCTTTCTCGTTCAATCCCATTGTAGTCCAAAAGATCACTGATTTCTAGTTGCCTTCCTCATCTAGCTTCTGTAAGGTAAATGGAAATTCGTCTCCTTAAAAATATATGAAAAGGTATACAAGTACTAAAGCATACTTGAATGCTTCTTCAGTGTTAAGCTGAACAAATTGCTCACGTATGGCTTCAGCTAGGAATTGGCTGAAATTATAAATAACAGTGGGTCTGGAATCATCAGAAAAGATAGATAAGAAACCTATGATGGATTCATTAACATATTGATCAGAGTTATAACCAAGCAGATATGAAAAAATAGTGGTGATTTTCTTGGTTCTATCAGGGAACATGGATGAGTCATAAGGAGGGTTTCTTTTAGGCAGAGGACTATCAATGGCTAGGAAAAGTTCAAGAGTTTGGGATCTTTTAGTAAAATCCAGTTTCTGATAGGCTCCTATCAGGCTTTCATGGGAAAAAGGATGGGTTGGTGCAATAGTAGGGGCCTGCAACATCTTTTCAATGGACTCAACCTTGATTAACCAAAGGATTTCTCCTGTGGGTAAAATGATTGATCTTTGGATGGGATCATAGGATTCATGGCATTTCCTGACAAATTCAAGTGCTCTGTGTATCTAAGGGAAAATGTAGTGGGGAAGGAGGGAGTCCCAAAATCCTATTTCATCAGTCTGATCAATTAATTGATCTTCCATCCAATAGTAAATTTCATATAAATCAAATTAAGAAGAAGTCTCAATGATTTTACAATTCCTGTCAACCAGGGGGGTATGGTGGAAGTCAACCTGTGGATGTACAAGAGGATTTGGGATTTCTACAACTTGTTTTCCCTTAGGAGGCATTTTATGAAATTTTTTTGCAGACTGAAAATGATGGAATTAGAAAAATTGGTCTGAAACAGGGTGCTTACAGTAAAAACAATATGACTGAAAAAGAGACAAGTGGACTTGGATGTCAGTTTTCTTCTGAATAGGAGAAAATAGCTGCTTAAGTGTCAGATCGTCTTTGTGCTGTAAGGAGGCAAACTGTGAGTGATCAATTTGGTTACAGAAATGTATTGTGTAACCGTTTTCATGGAGGAACAGGGCTTTTAATGGAAAACTTGGAGCGGACCTGTTGAATGAACAATTAAATCTGCATTAATTATCCAATGGGATTAATTAACAGGTCTTTGGGACATAAATTAGTGGGAGATGGTGAATTGAATGAACAACGGATATGCGACAGTTGATTGGATGGAAGAAATGACGTGGAGCGGATCTGGATGGCGACATGGAGCAGCAGTAAACGGTCACATGTACACCACGTTCGGGAGTAGCTTGAGGTGGTAAGTCATTTCAGGATTTTAAGTCCAGAAAGACTAAAATGAGGCTAAGGTGGGTGGTTTAAGGTGTTCGTTTCGGAAACTGCCCACTTCGGACACCCACCCCCCCCGATAAAGTTTGGACGGCAAATGAGGGCCGAGGAGGGATGTGGGCCATCGGATGTCGGGGGAGCATGCGGGATGAAAGGTAAGGTGGAAGGGATTTAACATGTGAGGCGGAAATGATGGCGGGATCACGATTTCAACGGATGTGACAGTTTGGTGTTATGGTATCACAAAATACATTGGTACTTAGAATCCATAGTTAATTCAAAATGCAACATCACATCTAAAAATTATCCAATGTTACAACTTAGGATAAAATCCTTGCATGCTCCAATTATTTCTCATATGTCTAGCTACCCTTTATACTCCTAATATTTTCATTTATTCATCCGAGTGCAATTAGGCTAGCAACTCAATATTTCCTTTTAATGACTAATCTACCTCTATCCCTTATTTCCTCCATTGGCTCAGATTAAACTATTGAGCAAATTTTATTTGCTACCTATTTCTACCTATTGACAAAAATTTAAATCAAATCCAATCATGATTAAACTGTACAATTGGATTAGATGAACTAGGTGTGCATTTAAACAATCTGCACACAACCTTTATTTGCAAAAATAAAATTGACTACAAGTAGTGGCATTTGGATTTGCAACACTTTCAGAGTTTATTGTTTTTTGTTTTTCTTTCTAACCTAACATTTTATTTTTGCCTTCATTTTTTAGGGCATCTATTCTAACATTTTATTTGATATGGACTTATTCATAAAATATCCCTAACATTTTTTTATTTAATATTCTTTTTGTACATATCCTAACTTAACATTTTTTGAAATATATTTTCATTTTTTGATTAATTGATACTAACTTACCGAATCCAAAAAATGTTACAACACCCCTAATCTCACCGATGTCCCATGCAGTGAGGACCATCGGCTCTGTGTAAGTGGATTTTTCTGATTTTTTCTTCTTTCACGCTCCTCCAACACTTGATTTCCACCTTTTAACTATGAAAGGGGAATCTACCTCCTCAGTGTCAACAAAAGGGTCTTCACCACCCTGATCACCTCCTTCGTTGTCTTGATCCTCTTCCTCGGCTACACACTTTGTCTCTGGAATAGTGTTCTTCTTTCTATTCAATTGTGACTTTCTTAGTCACCTTCTTTTGGTCCTTCTTGTTTTCCTTCTTGGTTGGCTTCTGCTCGGTCCGCGCACCTGAAACATCTGTTGCTAATCGACTAGTGCCTTCTTGTTCTTTTTCTGCTCCTTCTGTTGGTGGAGTTAGCTAATCACTTGGTCAGTTTCTTGCCACTTGCGTGATGTCGTCATCGGTGATGAATAATGGCAACTCATACCATACGTCCTCTAGGTCCTTGTTGGCGCGGTTGTGTACATGGTGAAAGTCCACCTTGAAGTATGAAATCGCTTGGTATTACTCAAATAAAATTGGAGACAACCTCGGCTTTTGGATGATCATGGTGCACAACTCCATTTCAGCCAAGACCCAAAACATCTTATTCTCTGTAACACTGGCCGACTCTTTGGAAGCCCACAACAAGGCAAGCCTCGCAGCCTTGTAGATATCCGGGTCCAAAGTTGGGAACTGTTACTCCTGTGGTGTTCTCCTTGTTGTCAATGCTATCAAAAGCAATAACCACGCATAGTGGAATTGATTTCCTTCTTCTTGGGCCTCTCGACAGTCATCCAAAAATTACTGGCACAAATATCTTGTGCAGTTAAACTAAACGCCCTTGCTACACTGTGCAACCGAAGATACGACTAGTGCGGGTACCTTGTTCGCTTGAAACTTTCTCATTATTTTCCCAGCTAAAATGTGCGCAACAAATCGCACAACCTGATCATTAATGGAACTAATTAGAAATCCAAGGGACTTCCTGATCAGATCATACTGCTTCTTCATCGTCTTAGCCAACTTTTTTGCCTGAGATTTTCTGATGAATGTGTCAGCGGGGTTTGCTCCTTGGTAGGGAAGCACAGTTATCCTTCGAATCAACATATCATCAATGGGGATCCTTGCCCCCAACCACAGACATCCATCATGAACCACCACCTATAGAATCAAGAAAGAGCTCTCAATCTGTAAATCCTTACTACTTCCATGGCCTAAATGGCCATAGTCCCTCTAAGAAGCTGGTCACAAAGGGGAACCTCCACATAGCTAGCTAGAAGGATGAGGTCTCTTTCATTATCAGAATTAACCAGGTTTCCACGCAGCGTACAAATATAGTTCTACCTTTGAAGGTTGCATACAATGGTCTCAAAGAAAATATTCAAGACATACCAACTTAGTGAATCAGGACGAGTCACATCTTTGGATTGGGGGCCTGTTGGGTAGGGTCCCCCTAGGTCAAAAGTTTTGTCAAAATTTTGTAAAGAACCTACATTTTTAGACGTGGAATGTGCTTCGCACAGTGTTTTAGGAGTCATAGGGGCTTTAGGGTGGGTCAAAGTCCCTTATTTTGGAAAAGGATGAGAATATTTTTTGAGTTTTGCCCATGGTTTGCAGACCATGGTATTGTAAGGTAAAAATATATATAAAGGGTTGTCTTAGTAAGTGAAAGGTTATTTAATTGCTCGCATTTTGAGTCTGTGATTGTCATATATTTCTGTGTGAGTGAAGGGGAAGGCTCCTACAGCTTTGTGCATGGAGACCTTGGTAAGTCTGCAACACCCCAGTGTACAAGATGATATTAGAACAAGATCCACCCTACATGTCGAAGGAAGCAATGGAGGAATTACAGATTGGTATGCCTCACCATCCTGCACCTTCATCTGAATGTTCAGCGTGGAGAAGCCTCCGCATGTTCTACTGAAGTTTTCCTTGGATGTACTTGTCATGCAGGAAGTATCATATCACATCTCAGCAAGAGGCACTGAGATCCTTGGTGATCAGCTAGAAGGAGAGATGCACGACATCTCATTCGACGAATCTCATCATAGAGTTGTGCAGTCTCACTGAGTGTCAACTCCAGAGGATCATACATCTCCTACACATGTTGAGGAATGAGTGATCGTGACTGATGTGTGCAAACATCCAGCAGCCTTGGCCGATGCAACTAGAGTGTATGTTGAAGCCACTAGCTCAAGTGTTCACTTTCTGATAGCTGAGAATGAGCGAATGGCAAAGGAAATACAAATGGCCAAGCAAGAAGGAGACTTGGTGATAATGTCTGCCCGAGCTGAATTAAAGAAGACAATACTAGATGAAGTATTGTCCCTTGACACAGTCATGTGAGAATTCTACTCCAAGTTTGGTACCGTTCATAAGGCAGTCGTCCATCTCAACGAATGGAGGCAACGATGTGCTAGAAGAGCACGTATCTTGATGAACTTGCATGTTGCTTTTGATGACATGCAAACATGGATGATGAAATACAAAGGAGCCCCACTTCACTTACCTAAGATGATGAGGGCCAATGCGTTCAAGCCGAAGGCACGTATTCAGAGTCACATCCAGAACTATGAAGAGCTCCCACAGCTCATCACTAGCATATAGTCTTCCCAAGCACGAGTATTCAAGAGTATGGATGTTTTGATGCACACACATGCGATCCCATCACTTGGGACTCTCACCCAGGTGAAGACAAAGAAACAAGTCTGACTAGAGCTTGACTTATACTTCAATGAGTTGATGTGCATTGCCACTAGCCCAGGCTTGCCCATCAGTGAAAACATCATGCACAAGTATGTTGCTGGTCCAGCCATATTGAAGACAATGATGTGCATACTTTCAGACAAGTTGGATAGAGGAGCCCAAGCAGTGTACCCAAATGCTATGGGGGCAAGAGTTGGGTTCTAGATAGATGTCACTGTGGATCACCTGGGCACCATCAAGGACTACTAATCTTGGCATCAATATGTTACTGTTGATCAGCATGAGGATGTTGAGGATTTGGACTTCCATGGTTGTCTAAGTCAGAGTGATGTCTAGCATGGCTTGCTCAAGCCATTTTGTTCACATGGGTACATGTGCATTGTAATGTTAAGTCATGTCAAGTGTAAGTCAAGCGTCAATAGTTGGATGTAACAATCATAGAGTAGGCGAAGAGTCATGAGGGTAGTTGAACTGTCACAAAGGGGAATGTCAAGGGTCACCCCACCCTTTGCTATAAATAGTCCCTCATAACTCATTGTATAGGATTTTGGTCAGCCAAGCTTCTGATAAGACTATCGTGGAGAGAGCTTGGACAATACTATAATGCACCTTTTCTTCTCCACTGCATAGAGCTCGTACATCTCTTTGGAGGAGCAAGCGGATGTGGTTGTAACGTTCCACTATTGGGACTAGTGGTTGGACATGGATGTATTTTATGACTGGAACTTACACTTCTTTATATAATAAGGGCCGACACGTTTCATGCATATGTTGTATTGTATTCTATGCTATCTGTTTTAATCCAAATGATATATGTATTGTTTTCTTACGCATGCATGTATGGACTATTCTGTATAAGTATGTATGAATCTTTTTGAAATGTGTTGTTGGTTTAACCATCAATTTGGATTACTTGCTAACTCGCTTTCCAGCTGGTGATGCATCTTTTCTCATGCGTTCCCTTCCAAGTTGAGTACTATTATAGGTTTCCAAGGCATGCACTCATCTCAATCCCCATTTAGAACCTCTCATGCACCTTCCTTGACTCACTACAGTTGTCACACCCTTGCTACCAATAGAGTTATCCTACTTGCCTCTGTGCGAAATCGCGGTCAAGGAATTACCGTATGACCCACTGCTGGGACTCCTACACCAAACAGTTTGAGGTCTAATTGGGACTTCTTACTGGGGAGATCCCTTGACATGTTGGCGGGTCCCACACCGTTAACATTTCTGGTACTAGAAGGAGGCTAGATGACAAGCTGTGTCCTCTCATCTGGTTTTGAACCTTTGCATACCTTTCATGGATTCTTGCACTCTTCTCCCTCGATGTTTTTCTAATCATGAATATGTCACCATCACGAGGGAGTTTTTCAATCACTTGTCCACTTACACATACAATGGTGAAGGAAAAGTGGCCTGGCCTGAGTACTTACATGACTTTCTTTCCATGCTTCATGATGAAGATGGGTGTTCTGACGAATAGGCCACCTTGCTACTTGCATACACACTTCGTGAATCTCCACTTCAATGGTTGTTCAACCTACCAGTTGATAGCGTGTGCTCACTTGAGCACTTATGTGATCTCGTTGAAGACACTTTCTATCATTTTTATCCAGACCATCTTGAGCGAAAACTGTTACAACATTGAAAAGCTCCACATGAATTGATGATGGATTTTTGGTAGTGCTTCCTTGACTTGCAGTTTCAAGCTCTGAGGAGCCAAATGAAATTTTCCTATCTTTGGGACCGGTTCATGTATTTCCTTAAGAAATCTACCCGTCCCAAGAAGAAGCTTGAAATAAAGTCTCGCTCAACATTCTTCAGTGATGGAGCTATGCAATCTGATGCGGATGCGGCCACTGTCTCGATTGACTATCCACCATCCCTTCATCAAACAACACCACCACTACCAAGTGATGTTGAGTATCATGCTCACACACCTGTTCATCTTTCACATCCTCCCAACATCACTTCACTCAATTTTTCGCGCAGATTTGGTTGTGATTCCATTGAGTTCCCATATGCATTCTGTTCCATGACCTTCATCTTTGCACTCGTTTGTTCCTTCGGATGATGCTGTCTTGTGTTCTTCCATTCCAAATTCTTCACTTGTTTTGAATGAGGAACAAGCCACTGATGGAGTTGGTGTTGCACAACGAACATGCACTATCATCCATGAAGAGTATGAGTGGGAGCTTGAGCATCAACACTCGGGGAAGGATGATTCCCTTCTGTCCGAGCCCCCTCTATTCTTTCCTAGCATCTTTGGTGAAAATTCCATCCATGATTTCGCATGTGTGTCTTCATCGACGGATGCACCCATTGTTGATCACTCGCAGGACACACTGGATGTTGGTCCATCATTCAAAAATGGAGAGGATAAGTTATTTTTTGAAAATCCACTTGATCTTTCATCTGTATTTTCTGAAAACACAGAGGATGATTTTGTTTGCTTTTCATCTACCCCTCTATTTGATTCATATAATCATGAGGATACCGTTGAAATCATTGATTTTTCTGATCGTGGATGTCGTGATCCATTTACTTCCATATTTGATCACGATCATGACTCTATCATAGTTGATCTTTTGAAGCCACTGGTTTATGATGATCTATCTAATGATGAAGTTGAAACACACAAAACTATTGAGGCACTTTAGCTTAAGCTGATGGTTATGTCACGTCCTCGCTCTCTTGGGGTTAATCTCACTTCCAATCATGAAACTATTCAATCACCCAAGGCTCCTCATCACTCATCTTTATGCATTGAAGGCCCATCTCACACATAGATCATGCTTCGTCCACTCGAACTACACGATCCTATCACTCATGCATTGGAGGAATATTACATTGCAAGCACTCATGGATGACACAAGATGTCTTTGTTTTTCGTTTTCTTGCATGTCACAGTGAAGAGTGTGCTTATGCTTCAAAGTTGCACGCAGTGTCACACAACACCACGATAAGTCCACAGACTGCTCGTCATGCACTTATACTTACTTATGTCCTGTGGGCACTTTGAAACACAAAGTGTGGTTGTCTTCATTGTTATATCTTTCTTGCTTGTTGGTTCACACAACTGGGTTGCTCACGGACGAAGCATTCACAAGGATGGGTCAACCAATGCGTCGGTGGCTACATTGGAAATATCATTTCACATGATCAGGACCATGCACCATTATTTTAGGAGTAGGAGTAGTGTTGTGCTTTCAGTTAGTTTGCTTGCATGCTTGTTTGCTTACTTTATTTGTTTGTTGGTTTGTCTTCTTGCTTGTTTGCTTACTCACTTTGCTTTCTCTTTTTCTTCTGCTCTTGCTTTTCTTTGTTGTTTGTTAGTTCGCTTGTTTCGTTTGTAGGTTAGTTTCGTATGAAACCATTTAGGACTCTTGAAACAAGCTGGGTGAAGTACAAGAGGGCTTGTGCAACTATCACTACTTGGTTATCTGTCATCTTGCCTCTGTATGAAGAACTTGTTACTTTTAATCCATGATACGTCGAAGGAAAATATGTACTGTTCGAAGTGAATCTTTGTGAAAACACAATGCTTGCGCACTAACTAGTGTCACCTTCTCTAGTAAGATGTTTTTGGGTTAACCCTTGTCAGCTTAGTCAAGTAGAGTAAGGTGAGGGGAAAAGCCTTAACAGGCACATCAAAGATACAATAAACTACTTCTCTGCTAGAACAACCTCTTCTGCTCTCAATAAGTTGAGATCCTTCTTCGGCCTCTGAAATGAATAAGTGCTATGCATAGTTGAAAAAATGAAAAATGAAAAAAATGAATGAAAAGTTAACAAATTCAAAATGAAAAATGAATAAGGCAAATGAAGAGAAGGCTTCCTGCATAGGGAGGTTATGCAAGTAACTTTGCCAAGGTACTGACCAAGCTCGCTAGTAGTGGAACCATGCTTGTGTTCCTATTTGACTCTGTCAGGGTACTGTCAAGCCTGCTGGTAGCAGAGCAACACCAGAGATGAAACTAAGACTCTGACGACTATATTGCTTGTACACCAATATACCCCTCAACCCCAATTGAAACAATTGTGTTGACTTGGCTTGGAATGTGTGTCAATCGACCAATATTTTGGCAGATGCTACATCTTACAATCAAGCTAGTGTGAAACCAAGATGAACTAAGAACTGAAAAATACTTCCGGAGGTGTTAGACTTGATTTTCACGAACAAGGTCCATTCAGAGAGCTGGAGTTCTATCAATGTGTCGCCAAGTGTTGTAGTGGCTACAACCATCCTCCAAAATTTTGCCTTAGCTTCGTTTTGGAGCCTCCCTACCAACCTTTCATGGCGCCTTGTCTTGCTTCATCAAGTACACAAGCTTTAGTGTTTTTCTTGCACAAAGGCAGCCTGTCGATCACAGCTTGATGAATTCTCCTCACAAGTTGATCACCCAGACTTGGACCAGCTGCAGGCTAAGTAGCTCCCCCAAGAAATTGCGCATTTCTAGAGGGAAACCATCCTTCCCTCTAGAAATTGCACAATCCTATTTGGCACCTTGATGGGCTCTAGAATTGGGCAATTCTGCTAGTCAAAACTCATGGTGAAAATTGCGCAATTTTCCCCAGCAGGGTTGCTCAGCGCAAAATTTGTGCAAATTTGGGTAGTAGTCAGCCGCTCTACCCAGAAATTACACAAATCCCCTAGGCCACCAGCTTAGCCTCTAGCTAGAAATGTGCATTTCCTTCAAGCAGTTGAGCAGCTCCATGCATGAGCAGTTGGGTTGAACAATTCCACTTGGGACCAAGGAAAATTGACTTGCATGCATGGCTTGGTTTTTCCCGAAATAGCACAAGGAAACATGCAAAAGGCATCCCATGATTCAAGGAGCTATTTTTAGCAGCTGGAGGCTACATGCAAAGTTGTTTTAGAAACTTTCCTCCAAGTGTCACTTTTTCCTAGATTTATGGCATGCACATCATGAGCTCAAAAATTATTTATTCGACGCATCAGAGCTCATTATTTCACATCAATATTGGATATTTGACATCCCACAACACATCTAGGACTCTCTGACACATCTGGCTCAGCTATTCACGGGTAAGTGGCCTCAACTTCTCTTTATCAGCATTTCTGTTGCTTTTTTTGTATTCACTTGTGTGAGTGTTGTTTGCTTGATTTCTTTGAACGATTGTTGTCGTTTACATGTATACTATATTTTCCTAACTTTGTTTCAGTTTTTGTTGCTATCTCACTGCTGTCACATGTATGAAACTGTTTTGCACGAATGGCCGCCGATTTGGCGACTTGCTTCACCCACATGCATGTTGATCTATTTACTAAATATTTCATTCATGTTTGCATGCACTGTCAATCACTTATGCTTTCAATTAGTGTCTCCATGCATTTGTCATATTTTCTTTCAGTTGCCTGTTGGCGAGTGTGGCCAACCTTTTCCCGGACTCTGCCTTCACTGAGACAACATTATGCAATCTGGGGAAGGAAGGATCTGTCTTCCTCTCCAGAAATGCGCATTTCTTCCTAGCACTGTCCTCCAGGACTATTTTGCGCATTTATGAGGGACAGTGACTGCTGGCCCAGAAAATTATGCAATGCAGTCCCTGAGCCTACAATCACTCCCAGCTGGAATTAAGCATTGTGCAAACCCAATAACCAGTAGCTAGTCTGGATTGCACATTACACAAATCCAATAGCTAGTCTTGTCTCCCAGACAACCCAAACTACCTTTTTCACAATTCTGGCAGCCAGTCACACAACCTTCCAGAAGAAATTGCGCAATCTTGCCTATCAGTTCCCCAGGTATGTGCTATGTCATTCCTCGAATTTTCTTTGGTTTTTGCTAACATATTTCTTGCCATGCATGTTGCTTGCCTCGAGATATTTTAGGTGTTCATCCACCTCTTAGCAGTATAGGGTCAATGGCCTCCGAGAGAGTAGGATCACAGGACACTGATGGAAATGCAGAGAGAGCAGCAGTTGAGCGAGTGTCCTCTAGTCTACTGATCTATGAAGATACAAGGTTGTATCGAGACAGGGACATCAAACTAAAGTGGCAAGAGTTAAATGAAGAATTTGTAGGCACTTTTGAGGAAGAGCTTGAAGACCATCAGGTGTACGTGAAAATTCACAAGTCTGGCTTGTACCGGATTGCATGCAGATACCCCACGTTCCATGCGCGGACATGATACACTGGATCGTCTCTCACACTGATCTTGAGACGATGACTTTGAGCAGTGTCAATGGGATGAAGCTTGTGACCTTCTGGGCACACGATTATGATGAGATGTATCAGATGTTAGAGCCCGTGAATGTCATGAAGACTCCATTTAGCTTACCCAACAACAGTGCTAACTCCAGAGACATTATGAAAAGCAGGGTAAAGGAGTCAGCTTAATTCAGGTTAACACCCAACTAGATCTACAAGACGCAGATACTAAGGAAGGTGTACCAATACTTGGTCATATTTTCATGTCAACTGTATGGCCAAGCAAGCACGAAAACCTTCCCATAGAGTTGGGTGATCACACTGGACAAACTGGCTAGAGAAGGAAAACCATGTAACTGGTCCAGCATATTGGCTCATCAGTTGAAGGAACAAGTAACGAAGGCTCGATAGTCAACCGGAGGTATGCATGCAGAGATTTACATGTCTGCCTATAGCTTAGATGCAGTCTGTGCCCGACCGAAGTTCCCGGCCTTGGAGTAGGCATGGTCACCGATGGAGACTACTGTGAACACATATCTCAAGTTGTTTTTCGAATGAAGCTTCAAAGGAGTAATCACATGGTTGTCCAATCATTTTGTCACCTCAGTGTACAAGATGATATTCAAACAGGATCCACCCTCCATGTCAAAAGAAGCAATGGGGGCATTGATAGGCATTGCAGATTGGTATGCCCCACCGTCTGGCACCTTCATCTGAATGTTCAGTGCAGAGAAGCCTCCACATGTTCTACCGAAGTTTTCCTTGGACGTACTTGTCATGGAGGAAGTATCATATTACATTTCGGCAAGATTGACAGCTATACTACACCGAAAGAAGAATGCACCTTGGCTTGCTCTTCCATTGTGGATTGGGTTATATGAGATACGAAGTATCAAGCAAGTGGATGCCGAAGCAGAACAAATGAAGAAGTATCCATTTGACCTCCAAAGTTGCAATCCGTATGACTCACATTGCATTGTGAAGGATCGCTACACAAGATTTCAGTTCAATTGGATCCACAGGGCATTTCATTGGACCGAGGAGGACCCATGGAGATATTTCTACAGTTTCTCCAGACCCAATGAACAGGTTGGCTTTGTTGTGGAGTGGTTAGCGAAGCAACATGAAGCAGCATCATGGAGAGCACCAGCACTAGCACCAGCAGTAGCAACGGTGGTAGCAGAGGCAAGCATACCAGTGCACGACAAAGGTAAGAGGAAGATTGTCGATCGCATAGAGGAAGAGAAAAGCTACAAGTTTCGAGCAGATCGATTGGTAGAGAAAGAAGCTATGGCTATAGAGGAAAATAGGCACTAGTGTGACATGCAAATCACGTAAAGCCAGAGGGATAAGAAGAGAATGGAAGAAGCAAAGAAGGAGTTGCATGAGCTGAGGGGGCAACTTCGAAAGGAACAAGAGCTGCACAATCAGGAGAGGGAAGTGCAACAACATCAGAAACAATAGGGGGCATAACATGTGCAAACAGATGAAGCAGTGCCCGTACAAGTAATTAATTCATCAGAACAGCTAGCATCAGGTGAACAGGGTGAACCATCGCAGGAGCAAGACTTTGCCCATGAGATAGAACAAGAACTTCAATAGTTGGATGCAGACATGGAGCAACGAGAGTTGGAACAAGACACCGACCTCATGCCTCACCTCAAAGAGGTCGAATCACCCGCTTCAATGCATCTAGATGATGAGCAAGTCTTGAGTGACCAAGGAGGAATTGAGATCCTTGTTGATCAGCTGGAAGGAGAGATGCACAACATCTCATTCAACGAATCTCATCATAGAGTTGTGCAATCTTACAGAGTGTCAACTCTTGAGGATCGTACGTCTCCTGTGCAAGTTGAGGAACGAGTGATCGTGACTGATGTGCGCAAACATCCAATAGTCTTGGACAATGCAACTAGAGTATGCCGAAGCCACTAGCTCAAGTGTTCTATTTCTGATAGCTGAGAATGCGAGAATGACAAGGGAACTACAAACAACCAAGCAAGGAGGAGACTTGGTGACAATGTTCGCCCGAGTTGAACTGAAGAAGGAAATACTAGATGAAGTATTGCCCCTTGACATAGTCATGCGAGCATTTTAATCCAATTTATTGATGGCATGCAAACATGGATGATGAAATACAAAGGAGCCACACTTCACTTGCCTAAGAGTATGAGGGCCAATGCGGTCAAGCTGAAGGCACATATCCAGAGTCAGATCTGGAACTATAAAGAGCTCCCACAGCTCATCACTAGCATACAGGCTTCTCATGCACGAGTATTCAAGAATATGGATGTTGTGGTGCGCACACATGCGATCCCATCACTTGGGACTCCCACCCAGGTGAAGACAAAGAAACAAGTCTGATTAGAGCTTGACTCGTACTTCAACACCTTGATGCGCATTGCCACCAGCCCAAGCTTTCCCATCAGTGTAGACATCATGCACAAGTATATTGATGGTTCGGCCACATTGAAGACAATGATGTGCCTGATTTCAGATGAGTTGGAAAGAGGAGCCCAAGAAGTGTACCCTGATTCTATGGAGGAAAGGGTCAAGTTCTAGACAGTTGTCACCACGGATCACTCGAACACCATCAAAGACTACCAATCTTGGCATCAATATGTTACTGTTGATCAACATGAGGATGTTTAGGAGTTGGACTTCCATGTTTTTCTAAGTCGGAGTGATGTCACATGCGCATTGTAATGTTAAGTCATGTCAAGTGTAAGCCAAGTGTCAATAGTTGGATGTAACAGTCATAGAGTAGGTGAAGAGTCATGAGGGTAGTTGAACTGTCACAAAGGGGAATGTCAAGGGTAACCCCACCCTTTGCTATAAATAGTCCCTCATAACTCATTGTATAGGCTTTTGGTCAGCCAAGCTTTCGATAAGACTATCTTGGAGAGAGCTTATACAGTATCGTAACGCGCCTTGGCTTCTCCACTGTGCAAAGCTAGTACATCTCTTTGGAGGAGAAGGAGGATGTGGTTGTAACGTTCCACTATTGGGACTAGTGGTTGGACATGGATGTATTGTATGACTGGAAATTACACTTCTTTATATAATAAGAGCCAACATGTTTCATGCATATGTTGTATTGTATTATATGCTATCTAGTTTACTTTAGATGATATATGTATTGTTTTCTTACGCATGCATGTATGGACTATTCTGTATAAGTATGTATGAATCTTTTTGAAATGTGTTGTTGGTTTAACCATCACTTTGGATTACTTGCTAACTCTCTTTCCAGCTAGTGATGCATCTTTGCTCGTGTGCTCCCTTCCAAGCCGAGTACTATTACAGGTTTCCAAGGGGTGCACTCATCTCAACCCCCATGTGTTAGAACCTCTCATGCACCTTCCTTGACTCACTACAGTTGTCACACCCTTGCTACCAACAGAGTTATCCTACTTGCCTCTGTTTGAAATTGCGGTCAAGGCATTACCGTACGACCCACTGCTGGGACTCCTACACCAAACTGTCTGAGGTCTAATTGTGTCTTCTTACCAGGGAGATCCCCTGACATGTTGGCGGGTCCAGTACATCAACATTTCTAGTGCTAGAAGGAGGGCTAGATGACAAAATGTGTCTGCTCATCCGGTTTTGAACCTTTGCATACCTTTCATGGATTCTTGCACTCTTCTCCCTCCTCTATGTTTTTCGAATCATGAAGATGTCACCATCATGAGGGAGTTTTTTGATCACTTTTCCACTTACATGTATGATGGTGAAGGCAAAGTGGCCTGGCCTGAGTACTTACATGACTTTTTTTCAATGCTTCATGAGGAAGATGGGTGTTCTGACGAACAGGCCAGCTTCCTGCTTGCATACAAACTTCGTGAATCTCCACTTCAATCGTTGTTCAAACTACCGGTTGACAACGTGCAATCACTTGAGAACTTCTGTGATCTCATTGAAGACATTTTCTATCATTTTGATCCAGACCATCATTTTGATCCAGACCATCTTGACTGAAAACTATTACAACAATGGAAGGGTCTGCATGAATCGTCATGTATTTTTGGCAGTGCTTCCGTGACTTGCAGTTTCAAGCTCTGAGGAGCCAAATGAAATTTTCCTATCTTTGGGACTAGTTCGAGTATTTCCTTAAGAAACCTTCCTGTCCCAAGAAGAAGCTTGAAATCAAGCCTTGCTCAACATTCTTCAGTGATGTAGCTGCACAATCTCATGCGGATGCAGCCACTGTCTCGACTGATTGTCCGCCATCCCTTCATCAAACAACTCCACCACTGCCAAGTGATGTTGAGTATCATGCTCACACACCTGTTCATCTTTTACATCCTCCCAACATCACTTCACTCAATTTTTGCGCAGATGTGGTTGTGAGTCCATCGAGTTCCCATATGCATTCTATTCCACAACCTTCGTATTTGCACTTGGTTGTTCCTCCGAATGATGTTGTCTTGTGTTCTTCCATTCCAAATTCTTCACTTATTTTGAATGAGGAACGAGCCATTGATGGAGTTGGTGTTGCACAATGAACATGCGATATCATCCATGAAGAGTATGAGTGGGAGCTTGAGCATCAACACTCGGGGAAGGATGACTCCCTTCCGTCCGAGCCCCCTCTGTTCTTTCCTAACATCTTTGGTGAACCTGCCATCCATGATTTTACATGTGTGTCTTCATCCACAGATGCACCCATTTTTTATCACTCAGAGGACACATTGGATGTTGGTCCATCATTCAACAACGGAGAGGATAAGTTATTCATTGAAAATCCACTTGATATTTCATCTGTATTTTCTGGAAACATAGAGGATGATTTTGTTCACTTTTCATATGCCCCTCTATTTGATTCATCTGACCATGAGGATGCCGATGAAATCATTGATTTTTCTGATCGTGGATGTCGTGATCCATTTACTTCCATATTTGATCACGATCATGACTTTATCAAAGTTGATCTTTCGAAGCCACCGATTTATGATGATCTATTTGATGATGAAGTTGAAACACCCAAGATTGTCAAGGCACTTCAGACCAAGCTGATGGTTATGTCACATCCTCACTCTCTTGGGGTTAGTATCACTTCTAATCATGAAACTATTCAATCACCCAAGGTTCCTCATCACTCATTTGTATGCAGTGAAGTCCCTTCTCACACATAGATCATGCTTCCTCCACTCGAACTAAATGATCCTATTGCTCATGCATTGGATAAATATTACATTGCAAGCACTCATGCACGACACAAGATGTCTTTGTTTCTTTCGTTTGCTTGCATGTCACAGTCAAGAGTGTGCTTATGCTTCAAAGTTGCACACTGTGTCACACAACACCATGATAAGTCCACAGACTACTCGTCATGTACTTATACTTGCTTATGTCCTATGGACACTTTGAAACACGAAGTGTGGTTGTCTTAATTGTTATATCTTTCTTGCTTGCTGGTTCACACAACTGGGTTGCTCACGGACCAAGCCTTCACCAACATGGGTCAACCAATGTGTCGGTGGCTACATTGGAAATATCACTTCACGTGATCAGGCCCATGCACCATTAATTTAGGAGTAAGAGTAGTGTTTGCTTTCAGTCAATTTGCTCTCATGCTTGTTTGCTCACTTTCTTTGTTTGTTGATTTGTTTGCTTTCTTGTTTTCTTATTCGCTTTTCTTTCACTTTTGCTTCTGATCTTGCTTTTCTTTGTTGTTTGTTAGTTCGCTTGTTTTGTTTGTAGGTTAGTTTCACATGAAACCATGTATGACTCTTGAAATGAGCTAGGTGAAGTACAAGAGGGCTTGTACAGCTATCACTATTTGGTTATCTATCATCTTGCCTCTGTATGAGTAACTTGTTACTTTTAGTTCGTGATACGTCAAAGGAAAACATGTACTGTTCGAAGTGAACCTTCGTGAAAACAAAATGCTTACATGCTAACTAGTGTCACCTTCTCTAGTCGGTTTTTTTTGGGTTAGCCCTTGTCAGCTCAGTCAAGTAGAGTAATGTGAGCGGGAAAACCTTAAGAGGCATGTCAGAGATACAATAAACTACTTCTCTACTGGAACAACCTCTTCTGCTCTCAATAAGTCGAGATCCCTCTTCCACCTTTGAAATGAATAAGTGCTATGCACAGTTGAAAAAATGAAAAATGAAAAAAAATTGAATGAATGAAAAGTCAAAAAAATCATAATGAAAAATGAATAAGGCGAAAGAAGAGAAAGGCTTCCTGCGCATGGAGGTGATGCAAGTAACTCTGCCGGGGTACTGACCATGCTCAATGGTAGTGGAACCATGCTTTTGTTCCTATGTGACTCCGTCGGGGTACTGTCAACGGAGCAACACCAGAGATGAAACTAAGACTCTGACGACTATACTGCTTGTGCACCAATATACCCCTTAACCCCAATCGAAACAACTGCGTTGACTTGGCTATGAATGTGTGTCAATCGACCAAGTGTTTGGAAGATGCTACATCTTATAATCAAGCTAGTGTGAAACCAAGATGAATTGATAAATGAACAATAGTTTCGGATGTGTCAGACTTGCTTTTCACGAACAAGGTCCATTCAGAGAGCTGGAGTTCTACCAATGTGTCTCCAAGTGTTGTAGCGGCTACAACCACCCTCCAAAATTTTTCCTTAGCTTCGTTTTGGAGCTTCCCTACCAACCTTTCATGGCACCTTGTCTTGCTTCGTCAAGTACAAAAGCTTCAGTGTTTTTCTTGCACAAAGGCAGCCTATTGATTACAACTTGATGCATTCCCCTCATAGGCTGACCACCTGAATTTGGTCCAGCTGTAGGCTGAGCAGCTCCCCCAAGAAATTGCACATTTTTGGAGGGAAACAAGCCTTCTCTCCAAAAATTTTGCAATCCTGTTTGGCACCCTGCTGGGCTGCAGAATTGCACAACTCTTCCAGTCAAAACTTACAATGAAAATTGCGCAACTCTGCCAGTCAAAAATCACAGTGAAAATTGCGTAATTTTCCCCAGTAGGGCTGCTCAACCCAGAATTTGTGCAAATATGAGCAGTAGTCAATTTCTCTTTGTATAAATTGCACAAATCCCTTGGGCACCCATTCCAGATCCTGACTAGAAATGCGCATTTCCTTCAAGCAATTGAGAAGCTCCATGCATGAGCAGTTGGGTTGACCAGTTCCACCCGGGACCAAGGAAACTTGACTTGCATGCATGGCTTGATTTTTCCCAGAATAGCACAAGGAAACATGCAAAAGTCATCCCATGATTCAAGGAGCTATTTTTAGCAATTGGAGGTTACATGCAAAGTTGTTTTAGAAACTTTCCTCCAAGTTTCACTTTTTCCTAGATTTGTGGCATGCGCATCATGAGCTCAAAAATTATTTATTCGACGCATCAGAGCTCATTCTTTCACATCGATCTTGGAGCTCTGACATCCCACAACAGATCCAAGACTCTTCGACACATTCGACTCAGCTATTCACGGGTAAGTGGCCTCAACTTGTCCTTTTCAACATTTCTGTCACTTTTTGTGTATTCGCTTGTGTGAGTGTTGTTTTCTTGATTTCTTTGAATGCTTGTTGTCATTTACATGTATACTAGCTTGTCCTAGCTCTATTTTAGTTTTCATTGCTATCTCACTATTGTCACATGCATGAAACTGTTTTGCATGAATGGTCACTGATTCAGCGACTCGCTTCACCCACATGCATCTTGATTTGTTTACTGAATCTTTCATTCATGTTTGCATGCATTTTCAATTACTTCTACTTTCACTTAGTGTCACCATGCATTCACTATCATATTTTCTTTCTGTTTCTCGTCGGCGAGTCTGGCCAACCATGGCCCAGACTTTGCCTTCACTTAGACAACATTGCACAATCTGGGGAAGGAATGCTCTGTCTTTCTCTCCAAAAATGTGCATTTCTACCCAGCACTATCCTCCAGGATTGTTGTTCACATTTCTGACGGACAGTGACTGCTGGCCTAGAAAATTGCACAATGAAGTCCCTGAGCTTGCAATCACTCTTAGCTAGAATTGTGCAATCCCAACATCCAGTAGCTAGTCTGGATTGCGCATTGAGCAAATCGAGCAACTAGTCTTGCCTCCTAGACAACCCAGAATACCTTTTGCACAATTCTGGTAGCCATTCACCCAACACCAAGAAGAAATTGTGCAATCTTTCTTATCAGTTCCCTAGGTATGTGTTGTGTCATTCCCCGAATTTTCTTTGGTTTTCGCTGATAGATTTCTTACCATGCATGTTGCTTGTCTCCAGATATTTCATGTGTTCATCTACCTCTTAGTAGTATAGGATCAATGGCCTCTAAGAGAGTAGGATCATAGGACACTGATGGAAATGAAACTAGAGTTGTAGTTGACTGAGTGTCCTCTAGTTTATCGATCTATGAAGATATAAAGATGTATCTAGACAGGGACATTAAACTGAAGTGGCAAGAGGTCAATGAAGCATTTGCAGTCACTTTTGAGGAAGACCTCAAAGACCATCAGGTGTACGTGAACATTCACAAGTCTGGCTTGTACTAGATTGCATGCAGTTACCCCATGTTCCCATGTGCGGACATGATACACTGGATCGTCTCTCACACTGATCCCGAGACGATGACTTTGACCAATGTGAGGGGGACGAATCTTGCGACCTTTTGGGCATGAGATTATGATGATATGTATCAGATGTTAGAGCCCGTGACTATCATGAAGACTCCATTCAGCTTACCCAACAGTAGTGCTAACTCCAGAGACATTCTGAAGAACTGGGTAAAGGAGCCAACTCATTCAAGTTGACACCCAACCAGATCTACAAGACGAAGATACTGAGGAAGGTGTACCAATACTTGGTCATATTTTCATGTTGACTGTATGGCCAAGCAAGCACGAAAACCTTCCCACAGAGTTGGGTAATCGCACTGGACCAACTAGCTAGAGAAGGAAAACCATGTAACTGGTCCGACATATTGGCTCATCAGCAAAAGGAACAAGTAACGAAGGCTCGACTGTCACTCAGAGGTATGCATGCAGAGATTTACATGTCCGCTTACATCTTCGATGAATTCTATTCCTGACAAGAGTTCCTGGGCTTGGAGTTGGCATGGTCACCGGTAGAGACTGTTGTGAACACATATTTCAAGTTCTTTTTTGAATGCAGCTTTAGAGGAGTAATCACATGGCTGTTTGATCATTTTCTCACCCCATTGTACAAGATGATATTCGAATAAGATCCACCCTACATGTCGAAGGAAGCGATGGAGGCATTGATAGGTATTGCAGATTGATATAACCCACCGTCTGACACCTTCATCCGAATGTTCAGCGTGGAGAAGCCTTCACATGTTCTACTGAAGTTTTCCTTGGACATACTTTTCATGCAGGAAGTAGCATATCACATCTCAATAGGATTGACAGCTAGACTGCACTGGAAGAAGAAGGCACCTTGGTCTGCTCTTCCATTGCATATTGGGTTATATGAGATATGAAGTATCAAGCAAGTGGATGTCAAAGCAGAACAAATGAAGAAGTACCCATTCAACCTCCGAAGTTACAATCCGTATGACGCACATTGTATTGTGAAGGATCACTTCACGAGAGTTCAGTTCAACTGGATCCACGGGGCATTTCATTGGGCCGAGGAAGGCCCATAGAGATATTGCTAAAATTTCTCTAGACCCAATGAATAGGCCAGCTTCATTGTGGAGTGGCTAGTGAAGCAACATGAAGTAGCATCACGGAGAGCACCAACAGTAGTAACAGCAGTGGCAACAGAGGAAAGCATACCAGTGCAGGACAAAGGTAAGAGGAAAATTGTTGATCACATGGAGGGAGATTAAAGCTGCAATTTTCAAGCAGATCCATTGGTAGAGAAAGCAACTATGGCTATAGAGGCAAAGAGGCACTAGCATGACATGCGAATCATGCAAAGGCAGAGGGATAAGAAGAGAATGGAAGGATTAGAGAAGGAGTTGCATGAGCTGAGGGAGCAACTCTGAAAGGAACAAGAGCTGCACAATCAGGAGAGGGAAGCACAACAGCACATATACAGCAGGGGTGAAACATGTGCAAATAGATGAAGTAGTGCCCATACAAGTAGTTGATTCATCAAAACAGTTGGCATCAGGCGAACAGGGTGAACCATTGTAGGAGCAAGACTTCGCACATGAGATAGAATAAGCACTTCAACAGTTGGATGCAGACATGGAGAAACTAGAGTTGGAATAGGACAGTGACCTCATGGCTCACCTCAAAGAGGTCAACTCACCTGCTTCAATGCATCCAGATGATGAGCAAGTCTTAACTAACCAAGGAGGCATTGAGATCCTTGGTGATCAGCTGAAAGGAGAGATGCACAACATCTCATTCAACGAATCTCATCATAGAGTTGTGAAGTCTCATAGAGTGTCAACTCCTAAGGATCATACATCTCCTGTGCAAGTTGAGGAACCAGTGATCTTCACTGATGTACGCAAACATCCAGTAGCTTTGGCTGATGCAACCAGAGTGTATGTCGAAGCCACTAGCTTAAGTGTTTGCTTTCTGATAGTTGAGAATGAGTGAATGGAAAAGGAACTACACATGACCAAGCAAGGAGGAGACTTGGTGACAATGTCCGCTCGAGCTAAACTGAAGAAGGAAATACTAGATGAAGTATTGTCCCTTGACACAGTCATGCGAGCATTGTACTCCAAGTTTGGTACCATGCATAAGGTAGTTGTCCATCTCAATGGATGGCAGCAGTGATGTGCTAGAAGAGCACGTATCTTGATGAACTTCCATGCTGCTGTTGATGACATGCAAACATGAATGATGAAATATAAGGGATCCCCACTTCACTTGCCTAAGATGATGAGGGCCAATGCGGTTGAGATGAAGGCATGTATCCGGAGTCATATCCAGAACTATGAAGAGCTCCCACAGCTCATCACTAGAAAACATGCTTCCCATGCATGAGTATTGGAGAGTATGGATGTTGTGGTGTGCACACATGTGATCCCATCACTTGTGACTCTCACCCAGGCGAAGAAAAAGAAACAGGTCTGACTAGAGCTTGACTTGTACTTCGACGAGTTGATGCGCATTGCCACCAACCCATACTTGCCCATCAGTGCAGACATCATGCATAAGTATGTTGTTGGTCCAACCACATTGAAGAAAATGATGCACATGCCTTCAGATGAGTTGGATAGAGGAGTCTGAGCAGTGTACCCGAATTCTATGGAGGCAAGAGTTAGGTTCTAGACAGATGTCACCGCGGATCACCCAGACACCATCAAGGACTACCGATCTTGGCATCAATATGTTATTGTTGATAAACATGTGGATGTTGAGGAGTTGGACTTCCATGGTTGTCTAAGTTAGAGTGATGTCTAGCATGGCTTGCTCAAGCCATTTTGTTCACATGGGTACATGTGCATTGTAATGTTAAATCATTTCAAGTGTAATTCAAGTGTCAATAGTTGGATGTAACAGTCATAGAGTAGGTGAAGAGTCATGAGGGTAGTTTAACTATCACAAAGGGGAATTTCAAGGGTCACCCCACCCTTTGCTATAAATAGTCCCTCATAACTCATTGTATAGGCTTTTAGTCAGCCAAGCTTCCGATAAGACTATATTGGAGAGAGCTTGGACAATATTGTAACACGCCTTGGCTTCTCCACTGTGCAAAGCTAGTACAACTCTTTGGAGGAGCAGGCGGATGTGGTTGTAATGTTCCACTATTGGGACTATTGGTTGGACATGGATGTATTGTATGACTGGATCTTACACTTCTTTATATAATAAGAGCTAGCACGTTTCATGCATATGCTTTATTGTATTCTGTGCTATCTAGTTTACTCTAAATGATATATGTATTGTTTGCTTATGCATGCATGTATGGACTATTTTGTATAAGTATGTATGAATATTTTTGAAATGTGTTGTTGGTTTAACCATCACTTTGGATTGCTTGCTAACTTGCTTTCCAGCTAGTGATGCATCTTTGCTCATGTGTTCCCTTCCAAGCTGAGTACTATTATAGGTTTTGAAGGGGCGCACTCATCTCAACCCCCATGTGTTGGAACCTCTCATGCACCTTCCTTCACTCACTTCAGTTGTCACACCCTTGCTACCAACAGAGTTATCCTACTTTCCTCTGTTTGAAATTGAGGTCAGGCATTACCGTACGACCCACTGCTGGGACTCCTACACCAACTGTCTGAGTTCTAATTGTGTCTTCTTACCAGGGAGATCCCCTGACATGTTGGCAGGTCCAGCACCGTCAATAGGATCTTTATAAATGAGATCGATGCAATATTTACAATGAACAACATGCTGAAAAGAAAAACCAACATGACAATTATAACAACATGACAACCATATAGTTGTTATTGGAGCTTTATAACATATCTCATTGTGATATTTACAATAGAAACCATACATAAATATGTACGAATACCAAAAATTATTTGTCTCAACTAGCAAACAATGAAGGATACATCGCCTACATTTGTAACGAGGGAATCCAGAGGCTCACACTTCCACCCTCAAAGTAATATTAGGATTCACCTCCTTCACACAAAGTCTAGAATCCACTACCAAATTCAAACCTACTTAAAATTTCTAGTGCTACAATCCTTGTGCCACTTGTTCTCTCAGTGAACATTTTCTGGCTCATTATTCCAAGGCACACTCCTAATGTGCATTTGATTCTATCTGGCAATTGTAATGACCAAAATAAATCCATCCCATGAAATCTGGTCACCCCCTTCTATGCATTCACTCACCCTCCAAGTTCCCCGACATCCCCTTCCCGGGTGATCCATCCCTTGGTAAGGTTTCCTCACATCGGAAGGTCCAAAATGCAAGGCATATCCTTGCCTGAAAACCATCATACTAGTTATAGCATGCTCATGGAAATCAATGGACACTATTGGGTACCAATGTCCCACAAGGGCCCTACTCCTGAATGCTTTAGCAACATATCACTACCTATTCCAATTCCTTTTGTTGTTGCTGCTAATTCTTGCAATCATTTTTAGCCACCCCAAGCCAGACATTTCCCATGCTTTCTTGTACCGAGCACATAATTCCATTAGAAAAAAATGAATTGAAATAATTTCAAATCATACCTCATTGGTGGCTCGTCAAGGAGGTACACTTGCAATTCTCTCTACTTCATGTGACAACAAGTCAAACTAACTCTTTGACCAAATCATCATGTATAAGCGTATCACATATGTTTAGCTCAAAATGCGACCATCATAAATAAATTCATAAATCACATGCAACCATCATAAATTAGAATCATAGATCACATGCATAATCAAAACTGAAATAAAATATTGATACTTATCTTTCAAATTATTATTTTTCTTTTTCCTTTATTTTTGTCCTTTCCTTACACACACTAAATCGGTTAGTAAACCCGACAAGCACCCAGTGCCTTCTCTTCTCTTTAAGAAATAAGGGAATCTAGAGAATAAACTGCCTCCTCCCTTAATGTTAGCAACAAGGGTATCCAAATACTAAACCACCTCAGCCGACAATAGCAACAACAAGGGCATCTAGATACTAAATCACCTCAACCGTTAATAGAAACAACAAGGGCATATAGATAGTCCCATACTTGGATGTCCCATCATAGTGTACAATAAATACACATACATAGTGTACAATACAACACATACACCTACACTCGGTGCACAATATGACACATACACCTACACCCAGTGTAAAACACAATACATACACATACACACCATAAAATACAAAAAATACACATTGTGACACAACAACTGCACAATACCTGTAACATAGTACCACATATACAAAACATAACATGTACGACATGTGCAAAATACGTAATGTACATGACGCCACCTGCACAATGTGTACACAACACCACCTGCTCAACGTGTACACAACATCACATGTACACAACACCACCTGCATGATGTGTACATAGAACCACATGCACATGTTATAGCACCACTTACCACCCTTGGTAGATTTGATGCTCTGTGTTATGGCCTAGGGAAACCCTTCCCTTCTAGACTTGGTCCAAATTCTAGAAAACAATGTTTTAAATCCCATATGTTGTTTTTCCCTCTATAAGAAGCGTGTACACACGGGTTAGTCTATACCCAACCCGTGTATATGTGTTAAAACATTAAAAAATATATAATCTCCTTAAATTCAGGCGTAGTTTACAGGTTTTACCTATTACTCACCTACTATAGCCCATGGCCCAACTGTTTCCCAACTGAAAAACTAATTTGGATAAGTATAAATAGACATCCATGGGAAGACCTAAGGGGGAGAGAAAAGATTGGATATTGATATTATAGTTGATTACATCCCTGATCAGGTCTGAAGAAATACTTGTGCCTTTTGCACTCCCAAGTCATAGGAAACCTTTGTTTCCTTCTCGAGATGTCCTTCATCCCTTTATGACATCCTTGTGTATACCGATGGAGGAGGATCGCTGAGGTATGGGCAAGATGGATCTGGAGGATGGTTTTGCTTAGAGCCGACGAACGACTCAAGTTGTAGTTCTTCCGTACTTTTTAGTTTACATCAATAAAAAGGTGTTGTTTTGTTCCTGATATTTAAGGCCTTAATGCATTAATCTATGTTATGGTTTTCTTATGAATCTTATGTTAATGCTTATTTTCTTACATGCTTATATGACCTAACACCTATATAATGAACATGATTTCTATTACTACTGTTGTATATGCTTTGCTTGAATGAGTTGCAGGTTTTAAAGCATTGGAAGAAGCATAGGGTTTGGACCCTACGGGAACGACCTCAAATGTAGGACCTTCGGGTAACACTTCTTCTTCTTCTTACTTCAGTAGTTTAAGTATTAGGACTACTTGTTTTCATGCCTCTTTATGATGTGAGCCCTCCGCTCTGTTGGGGTTCTCAACCTAAGACCCTAGGGTGACTTTACCCGTAACAGAATTGGCAACTCCACTGGGGAAAACATTCTTGTTTTTCTTGATTGGGTTGTTTCTTCTTGATCAGGGCCTATTTGACTAGTTACTTGCTTTTACAGTGTCTGTGAATTTTTTTTCTTCCTGGGCATCAAATCTGATCTTTTGGATCAGGCCTAAATTTTTGTTTTTCTTGATTGAGCTTTATATACACTTTTATCAGAGGACACAATAGTGTATACACACTAGTTTCTTCAAATGGACTCATGTCTACATGAGTTTCCTCTGTTTTAGTCACGTATACATGCTTTTGTGTCTTTACACAGTTGCATATACCTTATTTTGAATAAAATTTTCAAATATTTGGCCCAGTTAAGTTTGTTTCCTAGTAATTTTTTCTATTTTGTGGTCATTCACTATTTGTAAAGCTCTGCTTTCTTGCAAGTCTTCAATCTCCAATTTTCCTCTTGCTGAAAAACCTAGTTAACATAGGGTTTTCTTTTTAAAGAAGGTTTCAGTTTAGGCTTTGGGTTCAAGGACTCTTATCGAAGTTCTTGTCTATTCTGACTGGGCAGAACAAGAAACTAATTGTAGTTTTGTTTATAACCCAATTTTCAGGTTGCTTTACTGTGCTTTCCTTTTTGGTTGACCTATTTTGTTTTTCATGGTTTTTGAGTGCCTCTTCAGCAATCTTGAAAGTCTTTCTTGACGTTGTTTTGGTTTACTGAATTCCTTTATACTGCTGTTCAGATCAATCTATGCAAGTCTATAGTCCTTTATCGATTCAAGTTTCATTATGTTAATGATATGCATAACTTTCAAATTTTGGGACTCTTTATGCTTGTTTTTGATCTTTGAATTTTAGTAGTCTTTGTGTTCTCAAAAACTTCTTTGGGTCGTAGAAGTTTATTCATAGAACCATATAGAAATCCATTTTCATCGAAGAACAATAGCCGCATTTTCATATAGATAAGTTTCTATTGATTTATTTTGCGTCAAAACACCATAAGTTTCACTCTCATTGTACCCATGACTTAAAGAACAACCATTTAATATCAAGCGCTTAATTAAAAAAAACTAGAACATTTTTTAATTTGTCATTAATTAAACCAACAAGTGTACCTCTTTAGGGCCTTGGAATAGGTGAGTGGAGAGTTTACTCTCCAAGTCCACTCAAACTATCAAACATAGATGTTGAATAATGAGTGAAATCCAGTGTTGTTAGAAATACTGGGAAAGCGTCGTGACTGGGAGTCAAGCATGAGGGAGAGTGAAGGAAAGGAAGAGAGATGCCTCCTCTCCTACTTGTTGGATCCTTCCCCTAGACTATTTTGCCTGTTTTTTCATACGAACTAGTGCCCATAATTGCTATTCCTAGGGATCACATAGATGGCTGCGGAGGGGAATCCCACAACGCCTGAGGCTGACGTCGCATCACGTTCATTATTACTTTTGGAGGGTACCCTTGTGAAGCTTGGGTGCTTGCACCATGTTGAAGCCTCAGATTTCTACTGCTCCAACATGGGGGATAAACACCCGGTCCAGACCTTAAAGACATCTCCTTTTCCGTTTGAAGTGGTGGCTCCGACTGGGGATGATGGGACCAGTTTCTCAATGTGGGTTTTAAAATGAGAGTGGGTGGTTTTCAAGTGATTGCAGTAAGGATAGTGATAACTAAATGGCCTATTCTATCATGCAAATCTATAGCTAACTTAATCTAATACAAACCTCGGTATTCTGTGTGATATGTTATCTAAAAAGATATTTGGTTGACATGTGATAATAAAGATCAATCACGCATTAAACATAGGTGATACCGTGTAAAGATAATTTCTTTGACTAAATAGTTAGTCAAATAAATGTATAAACTATATTACATATATCCGATGATTATATATGAAAATAAACAATTTCAGTTAGGCATCATATAGTAGTGCAGTTAACTCATAACAGAAAGAACATATCTCATATACAATTCATGAAAATGAAGTGTTATCACTAATTAAATAGAAACAGAACTAATCATACAAGATAGAAGTACCATATGTGTGAAGTTCTGCTCATTCGACTAATGTCATAGATCAACTCCTTTCTTCATATCAAATTATCTTCCAAGTATACAATAGAGCATCAACAAAGAAAAGTAGTCTGATATTTAAAACAAACGATCGTGTTCCATAATTTCATCAAGGCATTCACAAACTTATAGAAGTGCATTCTTTGCAAATGTTTTTGATAAAATTCTGGACCCTTCTCTAAATGCATGAGAAGGGTATAAATACTATTCTAAGTAATGTTCAAAAATAGATTATACAAAAATTTGAGGAGGTTTCAAACAACCTTCCTCCTAACTAGTCAACTAACTCTAAAAATAAAAGTGACTTGATGAGCAGAGGTTATAATGATGACTTGCTGTCTGCGAGCTTCTCTTTTAAATCGCATATATTGGCCATCAGTTTTACTTGAGTAGGTGCCCCAAACTGTGTTCTGAGCTGTCCTATGAAAATAACATCTGTGAGAGGTGGCATCATCCGTTGAGTTGAATGAAGTGATTAGTTGAGGGTCATGATTTGGCTGTGTGGCTTGACAAGGTATTGCCAATATGCTTCCTAGTCAGTCTTTGCTAACTTTGCGATCGCTTCCCTTTGGATTTCTGCTCTTTCCTTCCAACTTTTATGCAAGTCATTTAAATCTGGTAGTATTTTTAGGTTACCTTCTTTCACCATGTTGGTGGTGTTAGCGCTTGAAATTTCACCTCAGGCTGAAAAAGGCAAACCTCAAGGCTACATCAAACCATTTAGCCTCGTAGCTAGCCCTACGGGGCAGGAGAAGGCTCTCTCCGGTCTATCTCGTAAAATCTCCA
>APFE030629635.1:80046-95718 GCA_000404065.3 Pinus taeda
TCCTCTGCAACGTGGGCACCATCCTCTGAATATTCTGAAAGAAGAAAACCGGGATGTTCATCATCCTCACTCGGGTGAAATGCATCAAGAGGCAAATGTGATATGAGTACACCAGTGAAAATCTGCCCTCACAAGTAAAATAATGCATAATGAGCTTCACCATGGGAGCATACTCGCTTCTGAGAAACCTGAATGGAAACAAACCTGCCATATGTCTCATGAATGGTGGCCGAACATAAGGCTCAAAGACAACAAAATCTAACAACTTGCGCTTATTCCACACCTCACCAACATTAGGTATCCCTGTAGCCTGTGAGATCACCTCGGGTGTCAATATAAAGTTTACCCCTGCAAGGTTGACCCGTCCATCATGCAAGTGTAAGACAAAAAGGCGGGCCAACTCTCGGTGGTGCTGAATTCGAGAGATCCTCTCGCAAAATTCGTAGCAAGACATGTACTGGAAACATGATACTGCCAAAGGACAAGCTTGTAACTCTATCAAAGAGGTGGGCTCCTCTCGGTTATGATGTCCACCCTTACCACCCCTACGAGGCTGCCTCTGTTCCTCAATTTCTGCAGCTGCTGATTGGTCATCACTTTGCTCATAAGTTTCGGTTTCTGACATAGTTTAGGAGCAAAGTGGACAACTGGACTGCTGTTTCTGCCTGTAAAAAGTGCTGAATTTTATGTTGTTTCAAGGGGACAAGGACATGAGGGAAATGTTAGGGGAGGGACTTTTTTACAAGGAATTAGGAATATAGGAACATAACAGGGAATTTAAGGAAAATATGCAAACAATATGGCAAATGGGAATACATATTTATAATCAGGAATATTGGAATATCATTTGCAAAAATCATTACATATGGGAATACATGTATAGGAAGTAAACATATGGGAATATGCATACATTCATTAACAGGGGAAAATAGGGAAAATTTACAAAATTCTCTACATATTCACCAACAATTTCTTGCGGTTACTCATGCATATGGTGCAGCAAAATGAGGGTTTGAGTGTTTTGTTTTTTGATGCTTTTGGGAGAGGGGTAGGGAAATTACAAGGAAAATGGGATATATGGGAACATGGGAAATTAAGGAAAAACACTGCAAACATTACTGCACATGCATCATCAAATGTCATATATTTACATAGATATAATGAGGGGTAGGGTTAGGGTTTGATTTTTTATTTTTAAAGGGAAAGGGGTAGGGTTTATTTTTCTTGCAAATTTAAAAGGGAAATTGTCATGGAAACATAGGGAAAATGAAATTGGAATGAAGAGAATGAGAACAAGGGGAAACAATGAAACAACAATAAACCCTAGCACCTTTTACAAATTTATAAACAGCCATATGGAGTCTTTCTTCTTGCACAATTTGATCATTACAAGCACATTCATGATGTTTCCCCACTAACCAGCAGCCATTCACAAGTTTGAAGGGCCTACCTCAAGCAATTTGATGAATTAAAGGAGGCTTGATCGATTCTGAAATGAGTTTGGGGAAGACAGTTTGACAGGTCGCGCAGCACGCCCAACAAGTCGCGCCCCTCTTGACGTGTCGCGCCTGTTGCAAAATTCCTTCGTGTGAGACCCTTTGACCTGTCACGCACCTCCCAACAAGTCGCACACCTATCTTGACCAGTCGCGCACCTGTCCTGAGCCCGATTTCGCCTCAATTCACTTGGAAGTTCGCCCAATCTCTCTTGCAAGGGTTATGAATACACAATGAGAGTACAAGGAGGGAGTTTGGGCCTTTATAGGTTTCATTTGAAAAATTTCATGCCTAAAACCCACTTTCTAATGTTTTCTCATGACACTTTTAAACTTTACATGCTGTTGTCTTTTTGGTTACCTTTTGTCCTGAAATTGACTGATTTAAGGCTTTTGCTTGATTCTTTTTGCAGGTAGAGCATCTGAGGGACCTTGGCAAGGGGACCAGGGTTGCATTTTGTTAACTGAAGACTTTCGAAATTTCATCATTTTTACAAATAAATGAAAAATGACCTTGGCTTTAAAAATAGGGTTTTTAAATCCAAGGTGAAGATTGACTGTACCAGATAAAAATTTAGAAGAAACACCTTTACAATCATCCCTCTGGCTTACTGAACACCCATTGACTTTCAAACACATGACCTTGTAATATTTTTGACCAAAACCCTAGACCTAGGAAATTGACCTCAAGAGAAGACAAGACAAGATTGAAAGAGCTTTAATGACTGAAATGACTTAAACCAACAATGCCAAGAGGGGTATAAACACATCAGCTCCTCCATCATGGTTATGGCATGCCTAACGGGATGCAAAAATTGACACTGATGAGACACCTACCTATGAAAAATGCAAAGAGTTTTGATCACTGATGGAGGGCTCAAGACCGACTCTAACAGGTGGCATGAAAAGTGTGGTTTATTTCTTTTACTATGTTCTTTGACACCCCTGTTGTTCTTGCCACTACTAATTTATCTTGCTTGATCCATGCATCCCAATCCATGAGTAGAATGTTGTTATGTGTCTCCTCAATCTCGGGTACATTAGCTCTCCTTCCTTCTTCTATTTCTTGCCATTCAATGAATTCTGAGATCCTTGTATTTAGATCATTAAATTCAGTTCTTTGTTCAATCGCCTTATCCATTAACTAATCAATAGTGATCAGATAAGGAGTGATATGCGACATTCTTTGGAAAAATTACTCTTGCTGTTTTGATAGGAGGGAATTTAGCTCTAGTGCTTCTTTGATGAATTCATCGACAGTAGGGACATCTTCATATTTTTCCATGGCTTCTTGCAATTCTTGAATTTGCATGTTCTTCGCAGAAATGTCTGCTTCATGGCTTATCTTTAACACTTCCATATTCTATTGCAATTGAGCGATTTGTTCAGCAGCTTATTGGTTCACATTTGCCTTTTCAATTTGCAGTTGTTTCTCGAGCTATGCTATCTTCTCTTCCTTCTCCCTTAACAAAATAGATATCTCCGTAGATTTATCCATGGTGGCAGTTCCATATGCCCCTGTAAACTGTGACATTTTGGTCAAAGTTTTAGTTAGATTGGAAGGAATATCCTTCGAGACTATGTCCATCGGCTCATTCTCAGGTGGGATCTTGGGTGTCTCTACCCTCCTTCTTTTCCTTTGTATCTTTACTACAACCTTGTGAAGTGGGCTTGAGAACACATCTAAAGAGGAATTTCAGTCACCTTTAGGACAATTTTTGATGTGGGCAAAGCAGGAATGATTTTTGTTTGTTGCAAACTTGTCCCTTGCTCATCCATCGGCTCAGACTCTGTAATTTTCTGTGTATGTAGAGGAGTGTGATATTCTATGGTTTCCTGGGCATCTGTTGTCTTAGGAGTGTCTTGTAGTTTTTTATTGAATTGGTCCCACTCCTGCTCCAAACTGTTGCTTTTGATCTCAGAACCGATATAGTCAGGTTACTTATCACCTGCTTTTCAGCTGACCTCCTATTGGATTCTGTTGTATTCTCGGCATCTTGGGCTTTCCCTGTATCCAGTGCTTTCCCTATGTCCACTTGAGACTCTATGTGAGAATTTGGTCCCTCATTGTTGACAATTACACTGGGTGTAGGTTTGTCCTCGGTTTTCAACAAATGTAATGGAATTAGTTTGAGCCTTTTGTTTTTGAATTCTTGAAAGCTTTCAAAATCTTCAGGACTCATATTTTCCCTTGCCCACTCGAATGCCTATTCAAATGATTCAGCTGACTGTAAAAGGTCTTCAAAATTATTAGCCTCATGGTTAAAGGGCTTAATCTTCACCGCAGTAGTAATATTACGTGTTATTTTGTCTGGATCAAATTGCCTTTTCAGCAAAGTATGGAGCCTGAGGCTCTCTAGGCTTAGTGATTCCTTGGTTGCATGGTTAAAATTTGCTAATGAAAAGGAACCACACCGCATGGGAAAAGATAGCCACAATGACTTTTTATTCTCTTTTAGGGTCTTGGTCAAGCCTTTTCCCATAGTCTGGTGGACTATTTCTCTTTCCAATAGTTTATTAGAGACATACAAAGGGAGGAAATGTGGGTCCGCTGTACTGCCAAAAACCTTGATGTATGTAAACCATTCTTCAACAAAATACATGCCTACTATGAGAAGGTTTGTAGCGGCTTCTTTGGAAAACCTAGGGGCTTTCTTATTAAAAATCAATTGATGTAATGGTAAAATAAAAGCATGGGATACTTTATAAAAATGGGATATATAATGGGATTCCCAAATCTGTTTATGGCTGAGATGGATAAGGTAGGGGTCCTGGAAAGTCCATTTCCAACCCATGATTGGAAATTTAGTGTAGAAATAGATGGCATCCATGATGTATGCACTGAAATAAATTGGAGGAAGGTTCTTTGTGGAGGAGGATCTCTTGTGACGATACTCGGAGATGGCAGTGGCTAGGTTATCAGATAGGATAGTGGCCCAATTCATTATGTGGGAATTGACACAAGCATCAATTAAAGGAATCCATTCTATGGAAAACTTAGCATTATTAGGTAATCCATATAGCCTACATAACACAGAAGTTGCATATTTGTAGGGGTTTGCTAAGGAGGCTATGGGATACATACCCGTTTTATCATATTTGAACTTGTTCTCTAGTACCCTCCAGCCCTGGATCATCTTGAAAGGTTCTTCGTTTTTTTTTGAAAAGTTGGCCATGTAAGACTTGTCATATATGCCCTGAGGTATATGGTACATTTGCTTAAGGTCTTCAACTTTGAATGACCCCATGAGCTCCATCCTCGAGTTCCTGAATTTCTTGTCTTCAATATTGAGATTTTCCACCACCCACCTAATCATATCAGTATATGGGAGTATTGTCGCTCTCACTCCTATTCTGTGAAGGAAGGAACTGGCATCATCTTCGAATTGGACTCCCGAAGGTTTTATTGAGTCAATAATTGCCTATATGACACTAATTTTGGGACACTCATCTTCAAGCATGTTGTATATCACTTCCCATGCTGTCACTCCCCCATCGGCACTACAAACTGTATTAGAGAACAAGGGCAACATTTCTGATAGCTTAGATTCTGTAATGCTCTGCTTTTTCTTCTTTTGCATCACCTTTCGCAATGACATGTCTTTTGAAGCTTGCCTGAAATGGAAGAGATATATTAGCGCAAACGATATAGGGAAATTAAGGCTGAAAGCTCTCTGAAATGACTTTGAATTGTGGGAAGATTTTGAACGAGATATTCAATGTTAATTAGCCATAACTTAAAACATCATTACCTCTCCTTGAGCTACTAAACATTAATTATCCTGCGAAACCACTCATTATTATATTAAAACACAGTAACTTCTCATGCTTCATGCTTTAATCGTGCATCGTAGCCTTTAAAAGTTGTAATATAGCGTTGCCTAGAGATAACACGAAATGCGATTGCGAAAATCACAATATTGCATTTCGCAAATCATTAAAGGATGACACAATCGCATACATTATTTATTTGTGACTCTGTGAAGTGCAGTCACATGTTCTCAAGGCGTTCTTATTGGAATAACGCAGTGGGGGGTTTCATCGCATATCCCATTTCGATATTTTGTTAAAGATGTTTATAATTATCACATGGAAAACTACGAAATGCGATTTGCGATAAAGATCCTAAGATTGGGTTGTTTTCTAAGGGTTACAAGGCAATTTCTTAGAGTTAGGATTTATTTTTCAAAGACAAAATTTAAAAAGGGTCCCCATTTATATGTCAAATATCAACTATTACTCGTATAAATGGGGGGGGGGGGGGGGGGTTGTTACATAGTACAACAATTGTTGATTCACTTGGGAGAACCAGCTATCTCTGATTGATCTTTTGAAATTTCTAAAACTTTCAAAATAAGAAACATTATAGGGATAATAATTACATGAGTTATAAACTAAACCATATTCCTCTGAAATCAAAATCACTCATTCAATCTATCTATTCAACTACTTTAATCTTGTAGTGATAAAAATACAAATGTTTGCATTAGTCAATTCTAAGATTTTAAAAAGATATAGCGTCTTCTACAAATTAGTTTTTTGGTTTTCTCATTTATCACATATAGAGCCTTTGCTGCCAGCAAGAATTCATAGCCTCGACAGGGTTACCTTTTAACCAACAATGATTCATTTTCCCATCCGAAGAAATTTTCCAAATTCAAAATGATATTCATTTGCTTTTCTTTTTTCTTTGGACCTTGCTTTTCTTTTCATGTAATTTTCTTTTGAAATTTAAAAGACATTGTCTAGGCTTGGTAACCCAATAATGATAATGCCATTCACCAGTTATAACTAAACTGAACAAGTTGGCTCTTGATGAGACCCCTTGTCCTTTGATTGATTAGATCATTGGATATTACCCTGTTCTGATATGCAGTTTTGGTAATATCAGTTTAATTATTCTCCTATGATCATGGTAAACAAGCTCGTAATGAGACTTATTATCTTTTAAGTTCTTTATATTTTAGAATTACACTGTGAAAAAAAAAAAAAATTATTTGATGGGGTGAATCACTGGCCCTTTTAAAGAGTTTTGGATGATAATGATAGAGTTTTGAGCTACTCATCTATAGAAAGTCCTTAGTAGTTTAAAGATTCTTTTCTTTATTGATAACAAGACATATATACTTTATAAAGGTAAGAGCTTGTTCATTGAACAAATGTTTTTAGCAAGGTCAATTTTTTCAAAGAGATAAGGTTCATTTTGATACTCAAATGCTCTAATTATTTCTTTAACTTTTCCTACTTATAGAAGCAAAAAATCAAAATATTATTAGAGATTTTATTTTGAGAAGCCAAAAGTAAATACTAAATTAACGTTTGTTTTCCTAAGAATCTTAAAGACAATATGATACAAAAATAGAAGATGTTGTCTTCTAGGAAAAGTATTTCTTCAGAATTTGCCCATTAACGGGCAAGGAATCCACTTTACCTGACAAGTCTTGTAAAAGAAATGTTGATTGACCAATTTTCTCAATGATTTGGAATGATCCAAGCCACAATCTTTGGAACTTGGTATGCTTACCTTTTTCCTCATGTGCTTTGTCCCATTTCAAAACCAAATCACCTACTTCAAAAGTTTTATGACTGGCGGAGGTTGTATCAAATGAGGCTTTGACTAACTACCGATGATGGGAATGGATAGCTTTAGCCTTTTCTCTTTCTTCTTCAAGTTTAAGGATCTGAAATTGTCTGGCTTGAAGAGAAGAGGAAGGATTTTCATTGGTAAATTGCACTAGGGCAAGAGATGGGATTACTATTTTTGTGGGGGGAACTGCTTCTTTTCCATAAACTAAAGCAAAAGGAGAAGAACCAATTGAGGCCTTCTGTGTTATTCTATGTTCCCAAAGAGAAAATGTCAATGATTTGTGCCAATTCCTATGATTTTGGTCTATAGTCCTCTTGATGATTCTTATAAGGTTTTTGTTTGTTGATTCGGCTAATCCATTACCTTGTGGATAATAGTTGGTTGAATACTTCAATTTGAAACCTCTTTTCAAAGCAAATTCTACCATAGTATTTCTAGAAAAATAAGATGCATTATCAAACATTAAAGATGTGGGTAGGCCAAACTTGGTGATTATGTATTGATCAATAAAGTCTGTAATACTTTCTGTATTACCTACCTTTAGTGGGATAGCCTCTACCCATTTCATGAAATAATCAGTAGTTGTAAGGATGTACTTGTGCTTCTTGGAAGAGTTAGGAACAATCTCACCAATTATATCTAATCTTCATTGTTCAAATGGTTGTTGGATATTAATTGGCTACAAAGGGAATGCTGGTTTCTTTTCTCTTCCAGTTGCAGTTTGACAAGTTTTTCATTTTCTTGCATACTCATGTGCATCTTTGAACAGTGTTGGCCAATAATAACCTACATGTAGGATTTTATGAGCTATGGTGTTTCCTTCGAAATGACCTCCGGCTGGTCCATCATGTAACTCCTATATAACCTTTTCAGATTCAGGTTTCTCAAGGCATCTTAATAACATTGAATCATAATTTTTTATAAATAATACATCATTAACCAATTGATACTGATTTGATTTCAACCTTAAAGCACATTTTGTTTTGTAATTGAGATGCATGGGAGCATATCCATTCTTCAAATAAAACTTCAAATCAACATATTGTGATTATGCATCACTGAGGCTTACCTCTGATATTTTCACTTTATTACCTTGGTCTTCTTCTATTGATAAGTGGGAAGCTCCAGTTAGCATCCTGCAAAAACATTGGCCCCTAATAATTTTAGCTGGCCAGATTTTACATCATATTCTTGAAGTGTAGTGACCCAATTAGCTCTTTTCTCCCCCACTTCTCTTTGAATCAATAGTTGCCTTACCGCAGGGTAAGGTACTACTATTTTTGTATGAGTTTTAAGGAGAAAAGGTCTGAAATGCTTCAAGGTTTTAAAGATAGCAAACTTTTGTTTCTCAACAGCTGAGTAGTTTAACTCGACACCCTGTAAATTTGAATTGAAAAAAGAGATAGGTGCTTCTATGTTTTGATCGTTTTGTTGTGTTAAAAGTTCTGCATATGATGTATCATATGAAAAAGTGTACAACACAAAAGGTTTGAGAAAGTCTAGAGTGGTTAAAGAAGGAGAATTGATGATGGCTTTTTTGATTAACTCAAATGAATCTCTTTCATTTTTACCCCATTTGAAGACTACATTTTTTCTTATCATTGATTGAAGGGGTAAAACACTCTATGAGAAATCTGGAACAAAACTTTTTACAAAATTGATCTGGCCTAGAAATGATTGCATGGCCTTTTTGTTATGTGGGAGAGGAATATTTTCAATTTATTGGATTCTATCAAGATCAATATAAATTACTTTCTTGGATACTATAACCCAAGAAGCTTGCCTTCTGTTAAAGAAAGGTATGACCTTTTGGGATTCAAAGAAATGCCATATTTCTTGCATCTTTCAAAGATTGTGCTTTAGGTCATTCAAATTATTGTTTCTGTTCCTAGAGTAGACTATGATGTCATCTAGGTAAATAAAAACTAATTTATTAATTAGACCTTTAAAAGAAATATCCATGACGTGTTAGAATGTAGCACCTACATTGATAAATCCAAAAGGCATCTTCTAATAAGCATATTTTCCCCACTTGGTCTTGAATGTTGTCTTTAGTATGTCATCTGGATGTAAAAGAATCTGATTGTATCCTGAAAATCCATCTAGAAAAGACATTAACTCAGAACCTGCAACTGATTGCAATATTTTCTCCATGGTAGGCAAAGGAAAGTTATCCTTTTGACAAGCTCTATTCAGGTTTCTAAAATCAATACAAATCATAATATCGCCATTCTTTTTCCTGACAGGAACCATATTTGATACCCATTTTGAGTGTCTAACAAGAAAGATTATCTTTTCTTTTAGAAGTTTGTTCAACTCATATTTGATTTGAATTTCAAGGTTTGGATGAATCTTTCTCAGCTTCTATTGAACTGGTTTCTCATTAGAAGTCATTGGTATAGTATGTTGAATTATAGAGGAATCATAGGCCTTGAGATCTGAATAATCCTAGGAAAAGACACTTTTATATGTTTTAACAACTTGATGAATGATATACTTTCTTGGGATGATAAATCAAGACCTAGGTTGACATTTTGAGGTTTTTCAATTGTACCTAGGTTTACCACTTCAAATCTCAGAGTAGAAATCTGAGTATTGGAGTTGGTAATCTTCTTAAATCTGTCTTTCGAATCATAGAGATCTTCCATTTTGACTACATATTTTGGAATTGGGTTTTGATCTTGTTTATGGTTGATTTGCAAGTCATCCTTATGCTCATCTATGATTTGTTCCTCATAAGATCCTTTTGATGTAAGGAAATTTATTATATCAACATCATTATTAAACACTCTCCAATTTGTTACATTATCAAGAATGGATGGTCTAAAAACTAACTCTATGAAAAGTCTATCTAGACTAAATTCTTATGAAGGTATAAGCCTAGATGCTACATTGGCAAGTAAGTCAGCACTTGCATTTTGTAATCTGGGGATTGAAGAAATGTTAAAAGCAGTGAAATAAGAAGTAAGATTGTGGGCTAAGGATTGATAATGTTTGAGATGCCTAGACACGCAATGGATTGTGTTTCTTACCTATTTAATAACTATTTCCAAGTCTCCATATACTTGCAAATACTTGACATTAAGGCCAATGGCTTTGTACAACCCTTGAATCAAAGCTTCATATTTTGCAGTATTGTTAGTGCATTGAAATTCAACCCTGCAGGCTAACATGGTTTTCTCTCCTTGCGGGTTGATTAAGATGCATCCTGCACCTGCACCATCTTCAAACTTGGAAACATCAAAATAAAGAGTCCAAAATAGTGAATAAAGTTGTAAATAATTCACTATTACAACATGTTGAATTATTTACAGTCTGATTACAACATGTTCATGTGCAACTCCATTAAGATTCATGGCTAGCATAAAGATATTTAGATGTTATCGAGCAGGAAGACCATCATCAGGATTGTACTTAGGTAACCATTTTTCTGGGTTTGTTGGGATAGCATTTGGATTAGCAACCAGAACAACACTAGGATTTGTCCAAGGTTGAGTGAGTTGATAGGCCATAACTTGAGTTGGAGACTGATGGATTGAATAGAAGTGAATGGATGGAAATGTGAAGTGATCTCGTTGGTATCCGATTGAGATCTTTATGTGATAACTTTCTTATGTCGTGAAGGAATGGGAAACTCAAAAGGAGTTACTCCAAGCCTTTCACTTTGTAATCTAGTTAATACACCAGTTTCTCATAATAAAGAAGTGACACTTTGTTCATAATCTTTCGGCCTCTCTGGTTTCTGGAAAAAAATAGATATCTGTTCCAATTTCTGTATCAAGGAGTGAAATTCAAGAGACTTGGGAGTGTAATCCGAAGGAGGTGGTTGTCTTAATACTTCAGGAGATGAGGGAGAATTTTTCTACAACTTCATATTTCTGATCCAGAGATTTTGAACGAGATCTAGAAGGTGTAGAAGTTGTGGAGGGGTTTTGACTCTTATGAATGTTTTTTGATTGATATTTAGGTTTATATGCCATTCATAGTCAGATGGCCCTCCTTTTAGCGCCAAAATGTTGAAGCCTTAGATTTATACTGCTCCAACATGAGGGATAACTGCCCAGTCTGGACCTTAAAGATAACTCCTTTTCCATTTGAAGTGGTGGCTCCAACTGGGGATGATGGGACCAGTTTCCCAGTGTGGGTTTTAAAATGAGAGTGGGTGGTTTTCAAGTGTTTGTAGTAAGGATAGTGATAACTAAATGGCCTATTCTATCATGAAAATCTAATACAAACTCGGGTATTTTGTGTGATATGCACCCTAAAAAGATATCTGGTTGACATGTGATAATAAAGATCAATCACGCATTAAACAGAGGTGATAACATGTAAAGATAATTTCTTTGACTAAATAGTTAGTCAAAGAAATGTATAAACTATATCACATCAAATAAATGTATAAACTATATCACATATATCTGATGATTATATATGAAAATAAACAATATCAGCTAGGCATCATACAGTAATGTAATTAACACATACTAGAAAGAACATATCTCATATACAATTCATGAAAATGAAGTGTTATCACTAATTAAGCAAAAACAAAACTAATCATACAAGATAGAAGTACCATATGTGTGAAGTTCTGCTCATTTGAGTAATGACATATATCAGCTCCTTTCTTCAAATCAAATTATCTTTCAAGTATACAATAGTGCATCAACAAAAGAAAAGTAGTCTGATATTTAAAAGAAACGACCATGTTCCATAATTTCATCAAGGCATTCACAAACCTATAGAAGCGAATTCTTTGCAAATGTTTTTGATAAAATTCTGGACCCTTCTCTAAATGCATGAGAAGGGTATAAATACTATTCTAACTAATGTTCAAAAATAGATTATACAAAAATTTGAGGAGGTTTCAAAGAACCTTCCTCATAACTAGTCAACTAACTCTAAAAATAAAAGTGACTTGATGAGCAGAGGTTATAATGATGACTTTCTGTCTTCCAGCTTCTCTTTTAAATCACATATATCGGCCATCGGTTTCACTTGAGGAGGTGCCCCAAACTGTGTTCTGACATGTCCTACGAAAATAACATCTGTGAGAGGTGGCATCATCCGTTGAGTTGAATGGAGTGAGCAGTTGAGGGTCATGATTTGGTTGTGTGGCTTGACAAGGTATTGCCAATACTCTTCCCAGTTAGTCTTTGCTAAATTTGTGATCGCTTCCCTTTGGATTTCCACTCTTTCCTTCCAGCTTTTATGTAAGTCATTTAAATCTAGTAGTATTTTCAAGTTACCTTCTTTCACCGGGTTGGTGGCATGTAAAGGGTGGTTTACTGCTTTTACTATGTTCTTTGACACCCCTGCTGCTCTTGCCACTACTAATTTAGCTTGCTTGATCCGCGCATCCCAATCCGTGAAAAGAATGTCCTTTTGTGTCTCCTCAATCTCGGGCAGATTATCTCTCCTTCCTTCTTTTGTTTCTTGCCATTCAATGAATTCTTAGATCCTTGTATTTAGGTCATTAAATTCAGTTCTTTGGTCAATCACCTTATCCATTAACTAATCACTAAAGATCAGATAAGGAGTGATATGCAAAATTCTTTAGCAAAATTTCTCTTGTCGTTTTGATAGGAGGGAATTTAGATTTAGTGCTTCTTTGATGAATTCATCGATAGTAGGGACATCTTCATATTTTTCCATGGCTTCTTGCAATTCTTGAATTTGCATGTTCTTCGCAGAAATGTCTGCTTCATGGCTTATCTTTAACACTTCCATATTTTGCTTTAATTGAGCGATTTGTTTAGCAGCTTGCTGGTTCACATTTTCAATTTCAATTTGCAACTGTTGCTCGAGATGCACTATCTTCTCTTCCTTCTCCTTAACAAAATAGATATCTTCGTAGCTTTATCCATGGTGGCAATTGCATATGCCCCTGTAAACTACAACAGCCTTGTCAAATGTTAAGCTGGATTAGAAGGAATATCCTTCTAGACTATATCCATTGGCTCATTCTCAGGTGGGATCTTGGGTGTCTCTACCCTCCTTCTTTTCCTTTGTCTCCTTACTATAGCCTTGTGAAGTGGGTTGTAGAACACATCTAAAGGATGAATTTCAGTCACCTTTAGGACAATTTTTGATGTGGGAAAAGCAAGAATGATTTCTGTCTGCTACCAACTTGTCCCTTGCTCATCCATTGTCTTAGGCTTTGTAATTTTCTAGGTATGCAAAGGAGTGTGATATTCTGTGGTTTCTTGGGCATCTGTTGTCTTAGGAGTGTCTTGTAGTTTTTTATTGAGTTGGTCCCACTCCTCCAAACTATTGCTTTTGATCTCAGAACCTATATCTTTATTCAGGTTACTTATGACCTTATTTTCAGTTGACCTCCTGCTAGATTTCGCTATATTCTCGGTGTCTTGGGCTTTCCCTGTGTCCATTTGAGACTCTATTTGAGAATTTGGTCCCTCACTGTTGAAAGTTACATTGGATGTAGGTTTGTCCTTGGTTTTTAACAAATGCAATGGAATTATTTCGAGCCTTTTGTTTTTGAATTCCTGAAAGCTTTCAAAATCTTCAGGACTCATATTTTCCCTTGCCCACTTGAATGCTTGTTCAAATGATTCAACTGACTGTAAAAGGTATTTAGAATTATTAGCCTCATGGTTAAAGGGCTTAATCTTCACCGCAGTAGTAATATTACGTGCTATTTTTTTGGATCAAATTTCCTTTTCGGTAGAGTATGGATCCGGAGGCTCTCTAGGCTTAGTGATTCCTTGGTTGCATGGTTAAAATTTGCTAATGAAAAGTAACCACACCAAATGGGAAAAGATGGCCACAATGAATTTTTATTATCTTTTAGGGTCTTGGTGAAGTCTTTTTCCACAGTTTGGTGGGCTATTCTCTTGCTAATAGTTTATCAGAGACATAAAAAGGGAGGACATGCGGGTCTGTTGTACAGCCAAAAACCCTGATGTATATAAACCATTCTTCAACAAAATACTTTCCTACTATGAGAAGGTCTGTAGCAACTTCTTTGGAAATCTTTGGGGCTTTTGTATTAAAAATCAATTGATGCAATGGTAAAATAACAACATGGCATACTTTATAAAAATGGGGTATATAATGGGATTCCCAAATCTGTTTATCCCTGAGATGGATAGGGTAGGGGTCCTGCAAAGTCCATTTCCAACCCATGATTAGAAATTTAGTGCAGAAACAGATGGCATCCATGATGTATGCACTGAAATAAAATGGAGGAAGGTTCTTTATGGAGGAGGATATCTTCTGACGATACTCAGAGATGGAAATGGCTAGGTTATCAGATAGGATAGTGGCCCAATTAAATATGCGGGAATTGACACATGCATCAATTAAAGGAATCCATTCTATGGAAAACTTAACATTATTAGGTAATCCATATAGCCTACATAACATAGAAGCTACATAGTTGTAGGGTATTTCTAAGGAGGCTACGTGATACGTACCCGTTTTATCATATTTGAACTTGTTCTCTAGTACCCTCCAGCCGTAGATCATCTTGAAAGGTTCTTCGTTTTTCTTTGGAAAGTTGGCCAGGTATGACTTGTCATATATGTCTTGAGGCTCAGGTATATGGTACATTTTCTTCAGGTCTTTAGCTTTGAATGACCCCATGATCTCCGTCCTTGAGTTCCTAAATTGCCTGTCTTTAATACTGATATTTTCCACCACCCACCTAATCATATCAGTATATGGGAGTATTTTCGCTCTCGCTCCTATTATGTGAAGGAAGGAACAGGAAACATCTTTGAATTGGACTCCCAAAGGTTTTATTGAGTTAGACGTTTCCTTTATGAAAGTAATTTTGGGATGCTCATCTTCAAGCCTGTTGTATATGATTTCCCATGCTGTTGCTCCCCCATCGGCGTTGCAAACTGTATCAGAGAATAAGGGTGACATTTCTGATAGCTTAGACTCTGTAATGCTCTGCTTCTTTTTTTTTTTGCATCACCTTTCGCAATGACATGTATTTTGAAGCTTGCCTGAAATGAAAGAGATATATTAGCGCAGACAATATAGGGCAATTAAGGCTGAAATACTTTTGAAATGACTTTGAATCGTGGGAAGATTTTGAACGAGATATTCAACGTTAACTAGCCATAACTTGAAACATCATTACCTCTCCTCGGGCTACTAAACATTCATTACCCTGTCAAACCACTCATTATTATATTAAAACACAGTAACTTCCCACGCTTCATGCTTTATTCACGCATCAGAACTTTTAAACGTTGTAATATAACGTTGCCTAGAGATAACGTGAAATGCGATTAAGAAAATCGCAATATCGCATTTCGCAAATTGTTAAAGGATGACACAATGGCATGCATTATTTATTTGTGACTCTGTGAAGTGCGATCACATATTCTCAAGGCATTCTGATTAGAATATCGCAACAGGGGGTTTCATCGCATATCACATTTAGGGATTTACTTAAAGATGTTTATAATTATAACATGGAAAACTGCAAAATACGATTTACGATAAATATCCTAAGCTTGGGTTGTTTTCTAATGGTTTCAAGGCAATTTATTAAAGTTAGGATTTATTTTTCAAAGACTAAAAATTTAAAAAGGGTCCCCATTTATATGTCAAATAA
>APFE030629635.1:96582-121546 GCA_000404065.3 Pinus taeda
TTCACTGGTAGGCTTGGGCCGTAATTATCCCAAATTATCTTCGAAATGTCCCTTCCTTCACTTTCTTGTATTTTGGTGTCCGGTCCTCATCACCCTGAGCGGAAATACTTTGAATTTGCTTGATTGGTTGCATCTCTAGGGACTTTATATTTGAGTGATCTTTTCTCTTTGTATTTAGTTGTCTTTAGGTGGATTATTCTTATCACTCTTAGATCTTAGATTCTGAGTGATTGACCTACCACCCCACCGATCTTGAAAGGCTTTTGACCTGTCTTTTGAAATTTGTGGAGTTGCCTCCTTAAGGGCGAAGGTTTTGATTGTGCATTCCTATATGGGAAGGATATGTGAATAAGTTTGGTATGGCCAATATTCATGTGGAGGCCAACCAAGGTACCCATCCAAAAGGGGATCCTTGTGCTTTTCCTTTATTTGGAAACATTGGTATCCCCCTTGATGGCCACTTTGAATATTCTTGGATTGAATGTTGGATTACTAGTTTGGCTGTGGTCCACTCTATAAATTCCAAATGTTCTTGAAGCTTCTAAGATGAATGCTTTATTTCAAGGGCATCACATGGGTGTTAATTTTCCATCTTCTTCAAAAAAGAAATCTAGGATTCCTCTTTCTCTTCCCCCTTGAAATAAGAGATCTAAAAAGAAGAGAAAGACGAAGAAGAAGAAGAAGAAGAAGATTTATATCCATGAATCATCATCAACCTCTACTAGTCATGTTGGAGATGAACTTTCAGCCACTGCAAGTCACACTCGGAGCATAAATCTAGTCATTGCAAATCATACTAGCAATGAATCACCACCAACCTTTACTAGTCATGTTGGAGATGAGATTTCAGCCACTGCAGGTCATGCTGGGGGCATAAGTCTAGTCACTGCAAGTCATACTAGCAATGAATCATCACTAACCTTTGCTAGTCATGTTGGAGATGAGCTTTCAGCCACTGCAAGTCATGCTGGGGGCATAAGTCTAGTCACTGCAAGTCATAGTAGCAATGGGTCACCTACCTCTGTGAGTCATATTTTTGTTGAATCACATGCTTATGTGAGTAGAGCTAGGGAAAAAAGTCCTATCTCTCTTGAGAAATATTCACTAACTTATGCGAGTCATGTTGGGGACGCTCCACTAACCATTACTAGTCATGTTGGCAGAATAGATGTTGATCTGAAGCCTAGGCGTAGAAGTTTTAAACCTAAGTTCCCTTGTAAGATATGTAAGGGAGACCATCTTACTCATTTGTGCCTGGGTATTCCAGTAGTACAAAGGACATGGTCTAAGTCTGGAGGTTCTTATACTCCTGAATATGTTATGGTTTCTCAACAGTCTCATCAACCATTGGTTGATGAAGTGGTAGAGCCAGTGCAATCTCTGGTTGATTCCACTCCTCTTTTGCAGGGTCAAGTGCCTAACAATAGAGTATTATTGATTTCTAGTACAAAGTATTCTGGCCTAGGGGGCATTTCGGTCTCTTCGAATGTTCCCCCTCCAAGTTCTAGGAGTGTCTCCTTTGATTGGGATAATCTTGTCGAGCCTCATCTTGCTTCGGCTGTACCTTTCAAAATAAAAATTAGAGTTAATTCCACAAACGTCTATCGATGTATGGTGTATGAAGGATCCTCTACAAGTATTATAACCTCTTTGACTTGGAAAGCTTTGGGTTCTCCAAAGTTGTTGTCAGCTGATAATCAGTTGTTAGCCTATGATAGAAGACCTGGTGAATCTATGGGTGTTCTTCCTCAATTTCCTATTACTTTAGGTGGGAAGATTATCTTAATCGATATGATGATGGTTGATCACCATTTAAACTTTATTATGCTACTTGGGTGTGATTTTTTCTATGCTATGAATGTTGTGGTGTCTTCACTCTTTCAAGTGATGTGCTTTTCTCATAACGGAAATATTGTCACTATTGATCAACTTGCATCTGAAAATAACCCTCCTAATTCGAATTTGTGATAGAATACCCCTTGCTATGTTTCAAGTGTTCAAGTAGACTCTACCAAGCCACAGGTGAACTATGTGGCATTGAATCCTCAATGTTCAATTGCTTCTGAGAAGGATCCGTTGATCTATTACTTTCCTTCTCGAGACTTTGTCCTGACAGTTGACCGAGTGATTTCTTCTATGGGGATATGGGACCCCTTAATTCCCTCTTTGGATCCTTCTAGTTCTCATGATTTCTTGGATGTTGAGTTGCCTTAACAGGAAGAAATTTTTGAAGCCATGAGTTTTAACTACCAAAATAGTCCTTGGCCTGAGCCCTACAATGGTCTTGTCCTAAAGAACCATTATGTGTAAGCCGAAAGGATGTGTGGTTCCTTGTACCATATTTTATATATAAAGTACACATTTTCAAGTTTTTTATTCTATAACACGAGCTTTTATCTGAAGTTTATATATGGGATGTATTAACTTCTTGTTTAGTGTTCCTACTTATGTCTCCAGAACTTGGAAGAATTCTCCTTTCGACATTTTTATGGTTGATCCATTCTAACAGGTATTGGTTCTTGAAACTGGCATACAAGTTAGGTTTCTCACCTGGATTGGGCATTTATCAGTTTCCTTTCCCATTTTGGCCTTAAGATCAGCCCCACCAAGATATGGCACAAAACCTTCTCATTGCTTAGAAGTGTCATAACTTGTATGGTAGAGCCTTCCTTATCATGGGCGCCCTAGATAGTACCTTGTTGTCACTTGGCACCCATGCTAAACTTTTGTTCTTAGGCTCAGGAGGCCTCTTTAGTCCCGCCATGAATTTTTGAAGAAGATTTATTCTCTTACTTCTTCACTATTTTTCTATCTTTATACCCTAGAGGCTCCTTTGTGTTGAGTTGTACTGTTGCATTGCATGTTGACCATTTGTACCTTTTGGCCTTAAGTCGGCTTCACTTGGACTCCTATTTAAGCCACCTTTTGACGATGTCTTTTTCAAATTCAACCTTGTAGTCACTTAGCCTTTGCAACTTGACACTTTCTTACCCGTGGAAATAACATTCCTTTGAGTGTCACTAACCAGTTTCGTCACCTTGCATTGAGCATAGGAATGTTCCCCTCCCAGGAACTAGCGCATCTGTATTTGGACACTCGTTCTTTCCTCTGTACCATAGGCATTCTTTTATTCTTTTTCAGGCTTTATAAATATGACAAAGAAAAAAAATACATATTCCAAAAAGAGCGGGAACGGGACATTACTTCCATGATTGATGGCAGCTAGAGTCACTTGTGTCGCCCTTGAACAAAGCACTCAAAATTAAGTCTTTCCTCCATTGGGAAGGGATTTAGTTTGACTTAGGAGAGCCTTAACCTTGTTACTGAGTCAATACTCCTCTAGTTGGTTATCTCTTCCAATCATATGGTGAGTTTGTTCATGCCTCTTGCATGACAAACTTATACAAAGTTATGATACGCTTCCATATTGTCATATTTGAGTCGTGATTTTGTTCAAGGGAAGTAAACTTAAGTTGACCTTTCTGCGATGTCTCTTGACTCATTTTTAGTCGGCCATCCCTGGTTGTCACAGTCATGTTCACTATCACACCGGCTATTTGGTCCTTTTCTCGTGCTGGTTTGAGAAAGTCTCCATTGACTTCTTGTTGGCGGGTCTTTCTCTTATCGATTACGACAAATTTCTCTAAGAGTAGACCTAGAGCCGCACCCTAGCCCTATTTTCATTATTGATAGGTCACCTTGTGCTCAACATCGATCAGTATCATGGGTCTTTGACTGAGTGGTTTCCCTTGTGTTCGACGTCAGATTTCATTATCACACTTTGGGATTCGCGCAGTACCTTGGTTTCCATTTGACCCTATTGGTGGATTCCTCATCTCTATGTCAGCTTTCATTATTGGTTGGTTTAGAGGGTTTTTATCGTACGCTAGCTACATCTTGTGTACACTGAAAATGTGCTTCGTTTGGGCTACTACATCTTTCTTCGTTCAATTCTTTCCACATTATTGGCCTACGGGTTACACTCATGCAGGATTGATGAAGGATGCCTTAATGCCTTCCTTCCAGCAGATTGTTTCCCATTGACTTCAACTCATTACTCTGGGAACAAGGTCTAGAGTCCATTTGGTAGTACCTTAGGGTTTGCATTCATTAGTGGCAGACATCTTCGCTATCGAATATGGGAAAACATCATTGTCTCCTAATTGATATATTCTTCCAAGTGTTTGACTTCATCTCATTTATTCGCACTTGTTAGATTGTACTGAGTACCTTGGCTCTCATCATCGTTATCGGTGAGTAGTCTTGCATTTGTTAATGGTATACATCAATGATCGGTAATCAAATGATTTCTCACATGGTCAAGTTTAGATCATTTAATCCCATTGTGTCGAAATGTACCGCAACAATTAGTGAAGACCTCGGGTTTGCATCAACATTTGTTGGTTCACTTACGAGTTCCTCCTGTTTCTGCCAGCGACACCATCCACCTTATATGTTGCAGTCCTTTACAATGACATCCTATATGTTGGCACTCGAGTTTTGTGTAGTACCATTTGTTCCACTATTTGACTTGGTACTTTTTGGATCATCTTTATGATTTCAGTGATCATCTTTCTACTTCAGCATCATTGATCAGTTCTTTATATGTGATATTGAGACATGTACTTCTATGGATATGATCGGATGATCCACTATGTATTTGCAGTCCTTTTATACTTGTATACATATTGGATCCACTTTTGTATTTGATATGTGCACATGATTTATTATCTCTGAGCATGGGTATGCTCGCCTCAGATAATAGCTTTCTTTTTGATCTCTTCCAGTGGCTTGGAAGGCTAAATTTTGGTGAAATCCTCTAAAGTCTTGGCATGATTCCTTCAACACACTTAATACATTTTTGTCATCATGTACCCCTTTTGACCTCATATATTAGGAGGCATATGTTATATCCCCATTTACCATCCTTGGTAGATTTGATTCTCTATGTTATGGCCTAGGGTAACCCTTCCCTTCCAGACTTGGTCCAAATTCTAAAAAACAATGTTTTAAATCCCATACATTTTTTTTCCCAGTATAAAAAGCGTGTACACGTGGGTCAATCTATACCCAACCCGTGTATATGTGTTAAAACATTAAAAAATATATAATATCCTTAAATTGAGGAGGAGTTTAAGGGTTTTACCTATTAATCACCTACTGTAGCCCGTGGCCCAACTGTTTCCCAACTGAAAAACCAATTTGGAGAAGTATAAATAGACCTCCATGGGAAGGCCTAAGGGGGAGAGAAAATATTGGATATTGATATTATAGTTGATTACATCCCTGGTCAAGTCTGAAGAAATCCTTGTGCCTTCTCCACTCCCAAGTCATAAGAAACCTCTGTTTCCTTCTCAAGATGTCCTTCATCCCTTTATGACATCCTTGTATATACTGATGGAGGAGGATTACTGAGGTCTAGGTAGGACGGATCCGGAGGATAGTTTTGCATAGAGCCGACAGACAACTCATGTTGTAGTTCTTCTGTACTTTTTATTTTACATCAATAAAGAGGTGTTGTTTTTCTCCTGATATTTAAGGTCTTAATGCATTAATCTATGTTATGATTTGCTTAGGAATATTATGTTAATGCTTATTTTCTTACATGCTTATATGACCTAACACCTATATCATGAACATGATTTCTATTACTAGTGTTGTATATGCTTTGCTTGAATGAGTTGCAGGTTTTAAAGCACTGGAAGAAGCAGAGGGTTTGGACCGTATGAGAACGACCTCAAACGTAGGAACTCTGGGTAATACCTCTTCTTCCTACTTCAGTAGTTTAAGTATTAGGACTGTCTGTTTGCATGCCTCTTTATGTTGTAAGCCCTCTGCTCTGTTGGGGTTCTTAACCCAAGACCCTAGGGTGAATTTACCCGTAACAGCACACAACACCACATGTACAACATGTACACAAAACCACATGTACAACATGCACACAAAACATTTACATAACACCATGTGTACAATCATGCACATATCACCATATGTACACAACAGCGCATATACAACATGTACATAGTACCATATGTAGACAACACCGTGTATACAACATGCGCACAACACCATACATACACAACACTACTTATACAACATGTACACAACGCCATATGTACACAACGCCACATATACCACATGTCCAGGACACCATATGTACACAGCAGTGCATATACAACATGTACCCAACACTACATATGAAACATGTACACAAAACCATATGTACACAGCACCGCATATGCAACATGCACACACACCATATGTACAACCTGTACTCAATACCACATGTATGCAACACCATAGGTACAACATGTACAACATATATACAATAGTAGTATTGTACATCCAAAGACCATACTGTCTCTACCAAACAACCTTGCTTTTAGTGTATTTTAATATCCATGCTTGTCCCAAGATTCCACAAATCAAACTAATTTCATTCAGTTGATGTGTCCCGCAACATAACCTCATAGATTTGTCAGGGTTACTCTTCCCACTTGATTCCTGATAATACTAGGAACCTCTTCATGCCATTCACCTACATAAAAAATCATTCTTCCACAAGAATGATCCCTGGTGACCCTATCAGACAACGATATACGTACATACATATATACATATAAACATTAGCATAAAACAATCATGATCCCTGACGAACCTAACAGAAAATGACATACATACATATATACATATATAGTCATTAGCATAAAATAATCATGATCCCTGACAACCCTCTCAAATAATGACATACATACATACACATATACATATATAGACATCAACATATTCATGATCACAACATAATTATCAGATATGATAAGGTCTAGGTTAAGATAACTCCCTTAATCCATGCACGACATGCACAACATTGAGAATAATAGTTCCCAACATAGCCAAGGAATCTGACACCTCAAATACATTTACTTTTCCTTTCCTGTTACCTTTCTCATGTTTTCCATGCCACTGTCCATTTACCCCAATGGACTCAACCAATCAAACTAACTGTCATACTCTTGCCTTTAGTTACCCTTATATATGCACCGGGATCCATCCAGGTCTTACATTACCAGTTGGGTTTCATTCAGCTGTCCCTGAGATCCATTAACTTCTTCTTCCTTGACCAATTCCTAAGACCCTCAAAACATAAAAGGTAAGGAAAAGAAACAAACAAGAAGAATACCATGAAAGCTAATAGCAATATGACATTACAAACAAAGTGGCATGGCCATGCACGAGACATAAAAAAAACAGCAAGTCAAACACAAACAAATCCAAAAGCACCGAAAGCACAAAACTAGCAACAAACACCATGACTCAATCCCCATGGGTTCCCAATGCTTCCAATGGAAATCTCAACCTGACACTTATTCAATATCTCATGGCAGTTTCTTCTACCAAGAAATCCACTGCATCATACTGCCATAAACACATAATTGTCAGTCCATAAATAAACATAACAATATATCAATTACCTTACCTTGTTGTACCCAACACGTTGACTTGTAACTAAACACGTACATATATCATCTCTTAAGGGACTCCAATTCCCTGACGAATCCAACCATAATTGGAAACCAAGTTTTACATCTATCAAATACATGTTCATGAATCTAGCAAATATCCACATAATGTGAAACAAAATCAAGGTTAAGAAGACTTCCTGTATGCAAAGCACTCATTCTTTTGGAATTGTGGTTTCCAAACATAGCCAAAGGAAATTCTCACCCAATTCCAATCTTTTAACTTTTTGCCTTGCTGCAATTGAGTCTTATTATGTGCTATCACATTACCTAGTTGTTAGTTATATAAACAAATTAATTGTTACCTTGTCATGCTAATACCAAACATGTTTCCCTGAAACTGTTCACACATGCCAGTCACCTTTTCCATATATCAAGAAATCACGTCTATTAATTTGAAATCAAACTTTACCAAGACTAAAAACCATGTCATAATCAACTCACAGTCATTAGTCATAGTGCTACAACTAGAATCCACTTGCACTCAAGTTCATATTAGTTGTCTCAGCGCATATTGTATTAGTACAACCCTCTTAAAAGAAGATCATTCCTTCATGAAATATTATAGACACATACTCATATTATAAAATTAATCAAACATCCAAATAACCTATAAAGATACCATGTTAAATAAACCAAATAGATGGAATAATCAAACTCATATCATAATGTATCCCAACGGAGGATACCACATCTGCAAAAATCTATACAAATTAGTATGACATAATATCACAAGTATATCGACTCATACATGAATGTCATAACTGTAACAATTTGAATAGGCCAATCTAGATTAGAATGATACATATAACATCAATATCTTAAATGAAATAACCATAATCATCGTGTGTATGATCCTAATGCATATAACAAGAAGTTTCTACCATTCATGACTAACTGATGCATGTACATATGACCACACTGATCAATGAGCATCTATCATGAATGTAGCCACAACAACAATAGAATGAAAATCATGTACATAACCATAATTCTTATAAAAAAAATTAACCAACATACCTACATGCCCAACATACAAACCTGTATGACGCTTTGCTCTTACCCTGAGGTCCAGTGATGCAAACTCTCTTCGATAATATGAACTCATACTCTATCTCAGCCAGGATATCAACAACATAACATACCAAAAACATCACGGTGAGATAAATGGCATACCATGACTTCATGCACAACAACCATAACCATAACAATGCTTGCATAACAACATGTATCTATCCTTTCTAGTCCAAGTGTTAAACCACGCTCTGATACCAATCTGAACTACCCCCCCGCCCCCACATTTACCCACTTTCACCAGCTTGCTGAGGTAAACATGAGTTGAGGGCTATTATGAAATGACTCAACCTCCTAAATATAGTTAAGGAAGTGGAATTGAAAAACTGAAACTTTACTGACCTTCCTTAGGAGCTATAGGACCCCGAGGAGCTAAAAAACCACTCTAGGTGCCTAAACCCTGAGCTAACTTGACTTTTTACTGACCTAGACTCTTAGTCGCATGGATAAAAAGGGAAGCCAGTGATTGTGACCCTCTAGTCACATGGGTAATTGTGCCTTCTAGCGATTGTAGTCCATATTTCCTAGTTCTAAGCATGCAACCCCAAAATTTGAGCCACCTTTTCAATACTTGAACTTAATGAGACTTTTTAGAATAATATATAAAATCAAGACAAAACCATTCATACAAAAATTAGTCAATAACTTGACCTAACTAGGCCTAACCATGACAGACATTTTGCAAAATATATAATGAACATGAAATCTACAAGTCATGAATGCATATCTGAACATAGGGGTTTGATACTTATCTTAAAATCATCAAGAAGGTCTAATGCCCTCTCACAATAGCTATAATAACATCTATTAGGTCATGCATTCAATAACCATTCATTTACCAACCAAAACATGATAAGAGTCATAAATATAATATTTCATAAAACCATGCTTACAACCAGCATATAACCAAAGTAATAACAGTGATAGAACAACCACCAAAGCCAAATCATAGAAAGAACATTTACTCACAAAATAAAAGAGGAAAAGAGCTCTTATTAATATATGCAAAATCCAACCAAGTCAGGGAATTACACGTACCACCCGACCACATATTGGTTTGAAATAAATCTTTCTTTCATCCAATCAGCCCCATGCCATATTCCAAGCATGAATGTGGGATCTCATGGGATAAATCAAGACATAAACAACCAATGGAATCCAGAGGTTAAACCACCTCCACCCTCACACTATCATGATCTCACCTAAATTGGTCCGAAGACCACAAAACCAAATCAAGCTTGGTTGCCTCAAAATTCCTTCATCATCCCTTGAGGAATTTTCTTGTCTCCATCCACCTATTGAGGGCTTCTCAGAGAAAACCATTTCCACTCCCAACCCTTGGTATTTTCCTAAGACCAGCTCACCTGGATCCAAAACCTTCCAACAATCCAAAGCTCAACCAAGAATGAATCCCATCACACCATGGCTATCCATGAATTGGAAAGGTAAGGCTAAAACCATTGTCACACTTGGAAAAAATCATGCCAATGAAAACAAGAGAACCAAATACACACATGCATATCCCATGCATGCCAAAACTAGAGGAAATCATACATGCAACTCAATACTTTCCAAGCAATCTCATTGTAGCCACTTGATCCAATCCTTCCTTGCTTAATCCTTTCTTTCATTTTCTTTCTTTCCCTTCCTTTTCCTTCCTTTCTCCAATGCTAAAGTGATCCAAGAATTCTCTAAGTTTGCAAGAGTATGAGAGGACAAAGAGAGCTCCAAAATTGAACTGACAAAACTCTATGAACTGATCCTCATAAGCCTTTTTATTATTAAGGCCTCTATTTTCTTCATTTTCCTTCAATTTTCCTCACATGCAATTATGTGATCTTTCACCTTCCTTTTCTCCAATTTTCCATTATTTTCATAAATAAATGCCAAATATTGTCTCTTTTCCTTTTCAATGCCTTTTCCAATTTCCCCTTAGCCATAATAAACCGAAAGTGACACCCACTAGAATGTTTTTCCCAACGTTAAGTTTGGAATACATGTCCCATGACCTTGGTATTATTTTTCCTTTATTAACTTTATTACATGAATTTTAACCCGATGTTGTTATAGTTGGAATGTAGTGGAACCAAGAATAAGTTGTGATGAACTAACCCTAACGATGAAATACAATGAGTGATCCTTGTTGACCGCCATAAAACTCCTCAAAACCCCTATGATGCCTATGATGACGTAATATAGCTCCTGTGATCTAGCCATCACACACCCTGGAAATCCATCCTAACTGCATCATAAGGGAAACACAAAATGGGGACATTACAAATCGTCCTGCCCCAAGATTGCTTTCCTTCAAGAAATTTGTATTTTTCGATTGTAAAAGCATTTGTACACCAATGCCATGATCCCACACAAACACAAATAATGTCAAGATTCACTTATTTTCCTAAAGAATGCTAAAACATCTTAGTATTTAGTTTATGTCAATATGTGGTAGATGAAAATACGGAAAGCACACTCCATACAATGAAAGCTTTTTTGGTTGTACATAATGCTAGTTTGTAGTTTTGTGTTTTTTCTATTTGCAGTGTGCCTCCTCCGCATTCATTACAAGGAATATTATAATTTTCTAGGAAAATTCTAAGAGATTGTTGATTATCCACATGTGTGAAATTCATAGGTGCGGAAAAAACTAGGTAGAGTTTCCTTCCATTTCACATAGTGTGGAATTGCAGATGTGACAATAACAACAAATGGCCAAAATAATTATCGAAACACAGATTTTTCAAATTACGATAAAATGCGTATCTAACATTTTGTGCCTAGTGCGGACATGTGAATAACGACATTTGTGCATTAAATATTTATTATTATCATGCAAAATTAAATTAAGTGTTGTTAATGTGTTTAAACAAGTAATGTTGTGCGACAGAACGGGTCTACAAAGCAAAAAACACTTATTTTCTTTCGCAATGTTTCAATCATATTTTCATACATGCTTCTGCACAAAAATACATATTATTAATCAATTAATAATGTGGGACGAAGTTGTAGAGGGAACTTTAGAACATGTACATGAAATTATTAAAACTTTAAGAAAAAACTTAGTATCCAATTAAAACAGAGATAAGCTTCCTTTATGTAATGAAAGCTCTGCACAATGAAATAGGTTGCTACAATTATGGTTCTTAGTTTTCTAGGTGAAAGCTTCCCTACATGCATTCAATAATGTATGAATTTTCTTTCATAACAATATTATTAATTGTCTTTTGCAATTAATAAAATTTATTATTAAATAAATTTATTTCGTCATAAATTAAAATTAATGTAATTTATATTTATGATTTTTAAGCTTATAGTTTTTAAATAAAAGCTTTCATTGTGCAAAGGAAGCTTCATCTACACAGTGAAAGTTTTAATGTAAGCTCCACATAAGGAAATCTCCGCACAATGAAATAGACTTCTACATCTAGCACAAGTTCTTTAAATTATTATTTTCTTTACAAAAAGAAAATGTACATGTGTACAACTAAATTAGGCTTACAAAGACTAATTTATCATAGAATATTGCAACATGAAATATGGAGTTTTTACACATTGCTTTGAAAAATAAAACCCATTGCTTAATGTATTATTATGTGGTCTTGATTTCAACTTGAGAAAAATAATTTATTGTCTCATAAGTCCTTGTTGTTTTTTAGAAATTGATAAAATTTATTGTTAAACAAATTTGATTTAATCATATGGAATGTTTCATTGTGTGGAGCTTTTCTTGTGCGGATCTTTCACTATGAGGAAGCAGCTTACTCTACACAATGAAAGCTTTCATTCTAAGCCCCGCAAAATGAAATCTATGCATAAGGAATCATTGATCCCTACAACTTTGGCTTCTATACGTGCATTCATAAATAAAGAGAAGTGGAACAGAGTAATAAGTCTTTGTGCTTGAGAGGCCTTGAACAATAATCAACACGGTTACAGTAACAACAATTGTATTCATAATGAAATTTAGCTATGATTAAAATAAACATTACAAATTCAATAGATATTTGAGAACCAAAACTCTCGCTAAATGTTCATTTTCATTATCATCAATTATAGGTCATTATACATAGAATATAAAAGCTCAAAAGCATAGTACATAATCCAATGTTTGATCAATGTTCTTGGAGAATGATACAAAATCCATAGCTATGAAATTTCATATGCAAAATATTATCTAAGAATTTTTTATATAATTGGTAAACAGTTTTAGTATTAGAACAAAGTAAACATAAATTCATTTTAATTGTTATGAATTACAAAACATTAGCTAATATATTAAATCTCAAAGAAAATATTGGAAAACACATGTTCAATTAGTATTATTTTTCATAACGTCCCAAAATTTATACCTATACATCATCCCATGCAAAACATTATCTCAAAATTCTTTATGTAATTGGTAAAAGGACTGGGAATTGGAATACACAATAATCAGAATTGAAACAAGGATTACATAGTCATGATCCAAAAAAAAAGTCTTTGTTGTGTAAAGAATTTATCAAAATCCTAATACTTAAATTGCAAATTTAAATTATGCATTCATCCCAATGGGGACTAGGATTGGGCTCCTGTGGACCGTAATATAAAAAAGGCACCTGCAACAGAAAATAAGAAACCACATTCAGGAATTAGATTATTTCATGACAATGCACCCATAAAAATTCAATAACTAAACACTATAAACATAAAAACAATTGTTCCAAAATATTAAAACACTTACAATATGCAAAAGCATAGCCCAACATTCTTTATCTGTTGGTTGTATCTCAGAATCATGATTTATCCAAGGAATTCCTTTACTTTAGCTTTAATGAAATCTTTCATCAAAACGACAATAATCTCCTTTCTAACACGTTCATTGAATATTTCCTCTTCAATATCTCTAGCTTCTTCTTGTAATTGTGAAGCCAAGGCAGAGTACTCTTCGTTAACATTAACAAAAGTAATTAGCCATTTGCTAAGTTCCTCTGTAGTAAAATCAGTTATATTATCGAACTTTGTTGTCTTTATCTCTTTTAGCTTCTACAATTCAGCCATCAACCTGTCTTTCAAAATTAATGCAGACTCGTATGTAATGCATGTGTTGTTTAAATCCAAAACAATGGCTATTGCCTTGAGATACACATCAACTCTTCTATTTTCTATGCTTCCACATTTAGAAATAATGTTCTCTAAGTTTCTAATTTTCTCAGACCATGTAGCTTTGATTCACTCCATTTGATCAAAATCTAAGAATACTTGTTTCTCTTTTTCTAATGTTCTAATTTTCTCAGACCATGTAGCTTTAATCCACTTCATCTTATCAACATCTAAGATTCCTTGTTTCTCTTTTTCTAGATCAGACAGTACGTCTTGCAACTAAAATTTAGTAAATCATTGTCTACAAATTCTCTATCTCCTTTGAGCTCACTTTTGACCCACTCGAAAGATGACTTAATTCTCTACAACAAATGTTGTAGATCAAAAGTTGCTTGCCATGACGATTTAATAACTTACAATCTTTCATACATATATTACTAATAATATATGATTTCACTGCATTAATAATATTGATGGGTTGATGAATTCTATGGGATGTTATGGGAGCATAAATTTCTAGTGGTGGTCCGTGTATTACAAATGTAGTTGACAACAAAGGACACAGGCTCAGAGCATCTTCTAGCTCTTTTATTCTTCCCTTCATTTTCATATTTTCTGCTTCTTGTCAACTAATAGACTTTGTAAGCATGTCACCAATAGCTTGATACAATTTAATGAGCATTGACGTTACAACCCCATATGTTGAAAATAATATTGAAGAGGGGGGGGGGGGGGGGGGGGGGGTGAATCAGTATGATCAAATTCTTTTTCAATTTATACAAACATTTGTAGATCTGACTAATGAATCTTGCGTATACCTTCTAGACTTATAATTTATTTATTCTTCAGATGTTTGATCATTAATCTGTGTGTCAGACCTGTTGTGCCTACAAACAACCCCCCTATTTCATATCATTATTATTCTCAAAACTATAAATGTGAAATGGGTCCTTTAAATTTTTATTGGTATCAACTTAGTGTTTACTCAAAAGGTCGAAAACAAAATAAATCATTACAAAACCTTTTTTGATAAACCAATTAAAGTCTTATATATATATATATATATATATATATATATAATATATATATATATATATATATATATTATATAATATATATATATATATAATATATATATATAATTATATATATATATATGATTATCTTTTATTCAATTGCGATAAAGCGATCGCAAGATCGCATATTGCAATGACAAAGGAGGCATAACTTAAAGACCCATTGGTTTTCTCCGACGCGACGACTCACAATAGGCTATCGGATATCGGCAATAATAAGTTGGCACAATAAAATTCCTTTTCGCTCCGATGCGATGCGATATCGCTATCGGCGATTAGGGATTCCAAATGCAACCAATGTAACGATTTAAGATTTCCCCGACGCCCGATTGCGATAAGGCCAGAAGCGCGAATTTTAAAAAATCTTAAAGCAGAGTTATTACGATTAATTCGTATTAAAAGCCTTATCTTCCAAATAGCCATTCATCTGTGCTCAACCGCCAAAACATCCAAGGCACGCTTAAACAAATCATTCGGCCAATAATCGAAATGATGGGCATTTAAAGGATTGACAGGTCTTAACGGCCATTTAATGAAACAGTAAGCCTACAAATCTTTTCACAGATTGTATCCGAGGCCACCTTAAGTTAATCATTTGTCATGCATTGATCAATATATATCACTCATATTCGGTTTTACGCTATCAATTTTATGTATTACGTTCATTGGCACTCCTGTGCAGAACTCTTCCGAAGTAACGAATTCAAGCAGAATGGGGAAGAAGTCTAAGAAAACTGCAATCGCTTCTGCTTCACCGGCCACAGGACAACCCATCGCTGATCCAGGAACTAAAAAGAAAGGATTGATATCGGATACTACATGCCTAGGACTCGGCAAAACTACTTGGCAAAGCACCTATAATTTGATTGAAGCCGAAGAACCAGAGAAGACAGTAGTACAAGCCTCAGCAGATAGCACTCGAAAATCTGACGCTACTCTAAAGGACTTAGCCAACTCTTTCCTTCATCGGATAGCAGCTCGGGAACAAATTCTCCCATATACGGATGTAGTGAGATGGGCAATTTAGGAAATCCCAATCACAGACAGAACCTTCAGCACCAGAGATGGGAGAATCTTCGGTTCATTTCAAGCTGATGATTTGAGGCAAATGTATCATTTGCCTGTGCCAGAGAAGAAGTACAACACAACATTTCTGGAGAAATTCCGAGATGAGAACGAGACTGAATCCGAACCCATTCGGGAATGGAGGCAAAATCCAGCAAAACACAAGCATGAATCTTCGGGTAAGTACTCGGTTGATTCTCTATGCTCTCCTTATTGCTATGCTGGGATAATGATGTGTAGGTTGTGGGGATTGCATGATTCCGCTAATTTTACTATAGAAATGGTTCCCTTGATGGAAGCGGCATGTAATGGTGAAATAATGGATTGGGCAACTATACTATCTGATAAGCTAGCAACCGCAGTTCTTGATTTTAGAACCAAATCCCGCGTCACTAAAAGGCTTATTCCCCCATTCTACTATAGTGCTTATATGCTAGACATCCTGTGTTTTAAATTTGAATTTCCTGTCCTCGGATGGAGGTGGACTTCGCAAGACCCCACGCCCATTCACATATACCATCAGAAGTTGTGGAAAACTTACTACAAGCACCATTTATACCAAATCTGCAACGGCTTTATGTTGCCCATTCATCATTCTATCTTTAATAAGCCTGCCCCTAAGATTTCTTACCAAGCAGGGATTGATTTGACATCAATAGGAAGTTGGTTCGGGGAGGAAAAGTTTACTTATATCAGAATTTTTGGCAGTCAAGCCAAACCTCACGTTCTTCCTTTGTACATACCTGATAAACTGCTAGCCAGGGAGATAGCTTATCAGATTATCTTCGATGGAGTTACACAAACTCTAAAGAAGAATAAGAAGCAGGTCTGGCCCTCTTTTCCCCTGAGATGTGGTATCTACACTCTACATTATTTCAAACATGCAGAGAAAGAATCTGAAAAAATAAAGGCATTAACTCTAGCAACTCTCCCTAGTAGGCGATTTGATCCACGCAAAGTCGCCTATAATGCACTTGAACAGGCCAAATTGACCAAGTTTGAACATAAAGAAGATAAGTTTGATGACTTGTTCTCATCAGCCGAGTCAATTTACCAAGTTAAATCGCTGGCTATAATCGAATACAAAGATGAAGGATTAGTTGAATTTAACAGACTTAGAGAACAGAGGTTGCAAACTCTGCCTCTAGATTTGTTAGCGACAACCCCAACAACAGAATCAAGCGAGCCTGAGCAGTGACTTATTAAGGAACCTCTTGTTACATCAAAGGAACAGGAAGAAGTGCACATGAAAAAACAAGAGGAGACCCAGGCAAAAGAGCAAGAACAGAGCAGTATTAATGTGAATGAAAATACTCAAATTGACCCAAAATTGCTCCAGGAATGGCAACAATTCAATTCAATTATCGGTAATCTTGAGTGCTCTAAAGATGACGAGACATCAAAAGAGGTTAATACACAAGAGGAAACTTCAAAGGAGGTTTCAGGTGAAACCAACGTCCTACCCAGTTCAAAAGAAGTAGAGATAATCCCAAAGGATCCTTCCGACCAGGTTATTTTGCAGATAGAAGAAATTCCTCCCTTAGATGTCTTCTATAGCCCAAGACACAAAGCTGTGGTGAAACGACAGAGGAAGAGGAGGACTGATCAACGTTCCCTATTCCCAGAACAAACAGTGACGGGCAATGTGCTTTAGAAAGAGGAATTTGACCCCTCTGATGATCTAACAAAACTATCACAATATGCTGGAGCCTATTCGGCGACGACAATAGACAAGGCATCAGAGGTGAGCAGTTTATTGAAAACAAAAGACCAGGAGATCTTTTCACTACAAGCGCAAATATCAGAAGCACAGCAAAAGGCGGAGCAGGCAGAACAACAATTGGTAATACAACAACAAATAAATAACCAATTGACTAAACAATTGCAGGAAGAGAAAGAGAGGATTGATGATAGCGCAGTTCAAAAGCATAAGGAGCTATCCGAGGCATTGGCGCAACTAAAAGCATCAAATGAACAAATGCTGAAGTCAAAAGATGAGCAGATTGCTCAACTATCAGCCCAGCTAGAGACAACAAAGAAACTTCCGCAGATAGATGAATTCAAAGTAGAGGCATTACAGATAAACAAGGGATTGATAAATCAGATAAAGCTTTTATGTCAACAAATCGCCCAGGCAGAACCATTATGCGATTTAACGACATCAATAAGTGAGAAATCGGAAAAAGCTAGAACAGACTTGGATCAAGCCAAAGAAACATTAACCAATTTTCTTGAATGGCAAGATACCGATCAGGGACAGGCGACTAATTTACCAAGGATTTTAGAATCGCATAAAGAGATATTATTTATAGAATGGTAGTCTCAGTTAATGAAGACAGAAAGAGCAATTTCAAGATGCAAATCAACCACTAGTAATTTGGTTGAATTGGTTAATAATACTCTTTACTTGTCTAACATGATCTCTCAATGTACTCCAGGTAAATTGACAGCAGCTAAAACATTGGAGCAGTCATGTTATCTAGAACTAGAGAAAAATAGAAGATTAATCGCAGGAGATAACAGTTTGACATGGGACGCCTATTGGTTCTTTTTAGTCAAACCGCATAGCCAGAGAGCCGCCCTCAAATGCCTTACAGATGCAATCGGGTATATCATTCCTGATATTCAGGATGCCACCTATGCCGCCCAACTCAATTCTTGCCTCAACAGACCACCCGAAGTGGAGCCAATGCTTGCAATAAGTCAGCTCAGGTTTAAAGGCAAACAGCCTGAATGATGATTCATGCCGCCAACTACCAGATCGCTGTGAAGGAGATATTTAACATCAATTGATACCAATTAAGTAGGATTTCAGTTTCATAGATATTTAGCTTAGTTTAGTATTTATAGACCCTTTCATGTATTTAGAAAGGGTCGTAAAGTTTTGTATATGACTTAAAACCTGAAGTTGCACTATTGTACTTCAGGGATATTCTTTTATAAAACTGGACGAATCATTCTGATTTTTGACAAAGAAGCTTTTATGTGAATGTGCACTATTGTCTTTGTTTGAAAGTATTTCGGCGTTGGAAGAAGAATTTCAAATAGCGATTGATATTAGGAGTGATAAGCAGCTCATATGGTACTATTATCTATGTCTGAACTCATTCTTTTTATATGAATTTTCATTTGATCGCTCTTGCTATTATCGGATATATATATGTGGTTTAACAGCATTCTTTATTCATTCCACTATTGGATGTGTACAGTGTGCTTTTCTTCTAATCATGTATGTATCGATGATATAAGTGATAAGTGTAGCAATATTGTGTTAATCACTTTGTTTAACTATTTAAATAAAGTAATCTTTGAATGAATAAATATCTATGTTTATTTGATAGAGTCATCTATATGCCTGTCAATAGACAAAGATTATCAAACGCTACATTTCTAAAGAATAACAGTTCCCGGGATTAGTATTAGTTCTTTTATTTTTGTTGATAGATTAATTTATTCGCCTATCATTAGATTAGATAACCAATCGCTCATCCACCCCTTTTATTCATTATTGGGAAATTGGTCCCATTATATCCAGTCGGAGCCACCATCCCAAATGGAAAAGGAGCTGTATTAAGGTCCAGACCGGGTGGTTATCCCCCAATGTTGATACAACGATTTTCGGGGCATCAACATTTTTGGCGCTAGAAGGAGGGCCATCCACTATGAATGGCGAGTAAGTCAAAACCTACAGACCATTCATAGAGTAAATCACCCTCCGCCTCTCCTCGGACCTCTCGTTTGCACTCTGAAATATCAGTATCCAGACGAGAAGAGGAAAGATCAACTAATACTGCTCAACCTCATTATACTTCAGAGCATTTAAGCCCGGAGTCCCCTGAAGTTCAGTCTATCATCCAGAAACTTCAAGGCTTCTCGATTTCTCCTCCAAGATCTGAAGTATCACAAGGCAGTTAGACTTCGCAATTCCGCTTACCTCGTCACCTTACCAGACTTAAAAGCGAAAAACTCGGCATTGAACCACCTGAGTTGCCTTTACCCCAAAGGAAAAGGATTAAAAAGAACACTGAAGGTTCTGGTAGTGAAACCTTTTCTCCATCATCTTCCATCTCATCATCACCAGTGCGAATTCAAACACCCACTTCACCATTACATATTATTGTTCACCAAGGGACTTCACCTCCATCATCACAATCCTTTCAGTCTTCATTTCCACTTCCTCCCCAATCACCTGGAACACCATAGGCAATCGTTGGTACTCCTAAAATGGCTCAAACACCATGGAGAAGTCCTGGTGCAGTCACTATGCCTGCGCCTTTACATCTGTTACCCGATTATCCTGAGAAATGGTTACCAAAGTTCAATCCAGATGCTAGAACATTAGCTGAGGAACACATAAATAATTTCATGTTGTCAGTTAATTTGAAGGGAGTAACAGAAGAAGATGTTGTAGTTAGATTGTTCCCTTACACATTACAAGGATCAACAGGGTCTTGGTATTTTTCCTTGCCCTCTGGATCCATCACCAGTTGGAATGTCTTTCAAGAACAGTTTCTTACCAAATACGGTGATGATAGATCCTTGGATACACTCATCAATGACCTTTCCAATCTAAGGATCGAGTCAAGAGAACCAATTAAGGAGTTTAACTCCCGATTTAACAAACTCTTGAACAAAATACCTACCGATGATAAGCCAAGTGAACAAATTAGAAGCGAATGGTACATTACAGCCTTACCCTCAAATATAGCCATTTCGTAGATAGGGCTAAAAAAACTACATTGGCTGAAAACATGAAAGAAGCCCTCACTGTCGAAAAACGTGTAATCTCTTTGGAAAAGAAAGTTGCTCTAGAGGAATGCAAATCCAAAAAAGTGTCTTTCAAGGATGATTCAAAGAAGAAAATCACCAAAGATCCATATGACATGGAGGGCCTTCAAAAAGTCCTCAAAACCATGTCAAATGAAATGGTTGAGATTAAGAAGCAAGTAGCAGAGTCCTCAACAAAGAAACCTTACAAGAATTTTAAAAAACCTGAGTCCAAGCCTCCAAATGTTATATCCTATGCAGATTCAGATCCTGAGGAAGAAGAAGAAGAAGAAATAATCACACCATCTGATGAATTAGAAGAAGAGGAAGTCGTTGAATGCCATGGAATGTGGGACTTTATACTGCCTAACTCTGATACTGAAGCCGAACAAGAAGCCTTTCCCGTGACTACCAGGAGTAAAAGTACTCCTGAACTTGCTCAGGCTAATTCAAAGAAAAGGAGTGCAGGTACCAATACTACAAAGGAAAAGGTACCCACAAGGAAGCCAACCGCAACAGTATCTCAAAATCAACCGTCATCCTCCAATATACCTACATCATCTAAGACGTTGGTAGTATCTGATTCAATGGACTATAATATTGTTGATGATATGAAAAAGACTAGGGAAAACATCACCATGTTTGAACTCAGTAAATTAAAACATCAACAAAAATTGCTTCTCAAAGAACTCAATGCATTTCCTTCTTTGCCTCTTCCCAGTACTAGAGCTGCAAGCGACTCAGGACAACCACCTTCTGGTAGAGTTGAGGCAACGGATACAATTCTAATTGGAGATAGATCAAATTCCCATACCCCTCCTTTCCTCTTAACGTACGAAATTTACAATCAAAATCTACATAATTGCTTGATTGACTCTGGGGCATCATCCAATATAATGCCAGCTTCAGTTTGTTCTAAACTGAACATAGAACCTCAGAAATCTTCAATTCACATTGTGCAGTTAGATAAGAACTAAAGTCCAGGTTTTAGGGGAAATAAACTCTGTTACAATTAGGTTATCGGCTGATCCACGAGTGGTTCAAAGGATTGATATCTTAATCGTCGATATACCTAAGTTCTATGGTTTAATTTTAAGCATGGATTGGTCAGAAAAACTCCATGGGTATATTTCCACCGATTGGTCCCATATGTGGCTTCCCTATAAGGGTAAGCCGAATCAAATAAAAATCGATCGGGAGAAACACATGACCCACATTTTTACAGAATTCGAACAAGAGAATCAGCCAGTTGCATTTAACAACAATATTTTAGGAAAATATTCTTCTGAATCATTCTTTGGCAATTATATTGCCTAGCCATCTCCTTTCTCGATAAACAATTTCACATCACAAATCGAAAAATTTTCACAAACTGACAGGTCTAGATGTGTTAATGTTACTGAGAGTTTTGTAAATAAAATTGTAGATAATTCTTTATTTTGGTCTTTATATTTCGATGGGTCCAAGTCTAGTGAAGGATCAGGAGCATGATGTATTTTGGTTAGCCCACAAGGAGAAAAAACAATGTTGTCCTGCAGGCTAGAGTTTGAATGTACAAATAATACAGCTGAGTACGAAGCATTAGTCCAAGGACTATATAAAGCGATTGACCTCAAAGTCCAACATTTGAAAGTATTTGGAGATTCTGAGATCATTGTTAAGTAGGTAAGGAATACAATTCATTGTCTTTCTAACCATCTCAAACATTATCAGTCACTGGTACAAGAACTCACCTCCCACTTTTTGGCATTCAATATTTCTTCCATTCCTAGGTCTCAAAATTCAGCAGCCGACTTGCTAGCCAATGTCGCTTCCAAGCTCTTATCTTCCGAAGATTATAGCCCAGATAGATTTTCAGTAGAATTGCTTTTTAGGCCATCAATTCCTGACAATGTCACTAATTGGAGAGTATTCAACCACGATGAAGACATTTTACAGTTTTTAACCTCTGAAAAATCCTATGATGATCAAATCATTGAGGAAAACGAGCATGATATTCAAATGCGAGGTAAACATGAGGAAAATTCAATCCCAAAGCCTGTGGTGAAACTTGAGGATCTTTACGATATTAAAGGCAGGTTTAAACCTGTAACCAATACAAAACTCCAAAGTTCTACCTTAAGGCTTGAATTGATAAACCTTGGCACTGAGAAAACTCCTCAAAACATTAATTTAGGATTAGGACTTTCCGTGGAAGAAAAGGAAGCGTTCATTATACTGTTACGGAAAAATAAACATGTTTTTGCTTGGAAATATGACGATTCAAAACATATGATACATCCATTATCCAGCATACCATTCCGATGCTTCCTGAACAGAAACCAGTTCAACAGAAGTTGAGAAAAATACATCCAATATTAGAGAGTCAAATAAAATCGGAACTCAATAAACTCTTGAAAGCTAAGATTATTTTTCCCGTTCGGCACTCAAATTGGGTCTCCAATATGGTGCCAATCAGAAAGAAAAATGGCGACATCAAGATTTGTATAGATTTCAGAAATTTGAATAAGGCGAGCCTAAAAGATAATTTCCCATTACCCACTATGGAGCAGATACTCCAATCAGTGGCAGGCTCTGAGTTAATGTCCTTTTTGGACGGTTTTTCAGGATATAACCAAATTTTGGTCCATCCTGATGACCGACTCAAAACTACATTCAGAACAAAATGGGGAACGTGTGCCTATCAGAAAATGCCTTTCGGACTTGTTAATGCAGGAGCCACGTTCCAAAGAGCAATGGATATAGCTTTTAAGGGGTTGATTAACAAAACAGTGGTCATCTACTTAGATGATATTACTGTATTTTCTAAAGAGGGATCCAATAATATGCATGATCTAAATCAAATTTTTCAACGCTGCAAGAGATACGGTATTTCACTTAACCCTAAAAAATCCTTCTTTGTTCTTGGTCAAGGAAAGCTCTTAGGCTTTATTGTTTCTAAAGATGGCATTTATATTGATCCGGACAGGATCAAAGAAATCTCTGAAATCCCTTTCCCTCATAATAAAAAATCCATGCAGTCATTTTTAGGCCAAATCAATTTTGTTAGAAGGTTCGTTCCAAACTTTTCTCAAATCATTTTGCCACTTCAAACTATGATTAAGAAAAATTCAGTCTTTAAATGGGGATCGGCAGAAAAGGAAGCGTTTGATTTGATTTGATTTGAATAATCAATGCCCCCGCTTTAAATACCCCTAATTTTTCTAATCATTTCACATTGTATACTATCGCATCCGATTTGTCTTATGCAGCAGTACTCACACAGATCAAAAATCACAATTTGGAAGCACCCATTTCATTCTATAGTTCAAATCTTCAAGGTGCTAAATTGAATTACTCCGAAGTAGAAAAACAAGCCTTTGTTGTATATAAAGTTGTCAAACATTACAGACCCTTCCTTTTAAAAGCCCATACAAAAGTTATAGTTCATTTCCCTTCAGTAAGGCAACTATTAACCCAAAGGGAATTAGGTGAAAAAAGGGCAAACTGGGTTACAGCACTTCAGGAATACGACTTAGAAATTAAACCAGCAAAGATTGTTAGAGGCCAAGGTTTTTGCAGGTTATTGGCAGGGGCATCCCACATTCAAGAATCAGGTGATACAAATCAAACCGAAGAGATACACCAGATAAGTATCACTGACTCTGAATCGCAATATGCTGACTTATTCTTCTATTTGAAAAATGGATATGCACCTCCTAACCTATCTTACAAAAACAAAAGGGCCATTATATTGAAAGAAAAAAATTTCACAATTATTGATGATGTGCTTTTTAGGCAAAACTATGATTAAATTTTATTAAGATGCCTAGAAAAACCTGAGGCACAAAAGGTTTTGCAGAAATTACATGATGGACCGGCAGGAGGACACTTTGGAGCTGATACAATAGCTCACAAAATCATCCATGCTGGATATTATTAGCCCACTCTGTTTAGAGATGCTCATGAATATGTAAGGAAATGCCGGAATTGTCAAACTTCTAGTGGAAGGCAGAGAAAACCAGCTTTCCCTTTGCAACCAATCAACATTGAACAACCATTTGAGCAATGGGGATTGGACATCATTGGAGAAATTACTCCACATTCTTCCAAACAGCATAAGTATATCCTTACCGCTACTGATTATTTTACCAAGTTGGTTGAAGCAATTCCTTTAAAGACAACAAATTCCGAAGCAATTATTGAATTCATAGACCAATTCATCATTACCAGGTTTGGTGTCCCAAATGCTCTTGTTTTTTATAATGCTTCTTACTTCTCAAGCAATGCTATGTTTGATTTCGCTATTAAAAGAGGATTTAAACTGAAATATTCTGCTAATTATTATCCCCAGGGTAATGGTTTAGCAGAATCTACAAATAAAAATCTGATTAAAATTATTAA